>CAHIKZ030000925.1:460000-575000 GCA_903632075.3 Acanthosepion pharaonis | reverse complement strand
AGGTTTGAATTCAGAGTTTTCCTTCTCATAGACCAGTTGCCATCCAAGGCTATAGAACCCAATCTGTCCTGCTATTTACCCATAGCTGGAGGGAGAAGAAAGAGGATTCACACCTTTCCCAAGGGTGTTAGCACGTAAGTGAATGTAATGGATTCGACTGGAATCCGAACTCGTCTCTCCGATTCCTCAATCCAAGCCGCTATCCATTACTCCACCGTGCCTAAATAAAAAAGCTTAATCGTAGTACCTTGTCTGTCGTTTTTAATGAAACATGCATAATCGAAGGATTGCTGCTTTATACAACTTATATATATATATATATATATATATATATATATATATATATATATATATATATATATATATATATATATATATATATTAGGAAGTTTGATAATTATATTTAATTGATTCATCGATGAATTAATTAAATATAAATATAATTATCAAATCCTCCTAATAATTACTATCTGTGTATATTATTGCTTAAACCGGCTTCTAATGCTCTAGAGTGAGCGGCTTGGTGAAAGTAGTCGTGGCTCCTAGGGGGCACAGTCCTATGGTTAAAGAGAACTCAGAAAGAGTCCACCACGGAATATGTGAGCGAGCGGCGCTATATTGAGTCTGATTTGCCATCTCTTCGTTTGGAATAGTTGGTATGATGTTTGCTTGACGACCTAACTGTCAGGGTTTCAATTCTCGATAGTGGATGCGCACTGCTGATGAGTCCCAATTATAGGACAAAACGGCCGTCCAGTGCTTTCTGCATTCTGTTGAGATTTCTGTCAGACTCGATGAATTAATTATATATATATATGGTACGTTGGATAAATTGTTGATTAAATTACGCAAAAATGAAAATAATAGACCATTGATTTGAACAGATATATTTACCAAAATTGCACAAAAATATCTTGAAATACTAAAGAGTAAATTTATTCAATAAAATCGCCATTGTCTTCAGCCACGGCCTTCAGACGACGTCGGAATCTCCTGCAACTCTTCTGAGCTGGGTCGTTATTTAAATTGGTGAATGCTACCAATAAGCCATGCCTTCAGTTCATCTTTTGCGTTACAAGGAGTTTTGTTGGTCTCTCACGCAACTGCGCCCCACAAATAATAATCAATGGGTTGCAATCTGGGGATTTAGGTGTCCAGATGTCAGTGGTGATGTGGTCGCATAAATTGTTGGACAGCCATGACTGAGTTCTCCTGCCTACGTATCATGGTGCAGACTCCTGTTACCAGACATAGGGTCTTCTAGCAGCCACCATTTTGACCCAGGCAGTACTACCATGAACTTAATGTAGGCCTCCGTGTTGAGTTGAATGTTGTGTGAAAATGAATGGAGGCATAACATCGGCATCCCTAGTGGTCACTCAAAATACCTTCGTAATCACCATTAGACTCATCCAACTCCTTCCGAATCCTCTGCACCGTCCCCAGATTGACACCCAAAGATTATATATCCAAAAATTATATGCCCAAATAGATTCTATTATATTTTCCTTACTATAAGCGTCATATAAATAGGTTACGTCTTTTCTTTTTTTATTCAAGGCATAAGCGTCAACACGTGGGAATATAAACATCTAGAACATTTTTGAAAAGCTAATAGTTTTTTTTTTTTAGTTTCAGCTATCAACACGGTGTCATGCGCATACCTTGTTAAGATTGTGGCCGCCAATAATGAATCCTGGTTGGACTTCTAATTCTCTCAGAATTGCCACTCTGCATAGGTCGAATAAATGCGGTGATAAGATATCCTTGTCTTACACCCCTTTCTATTTTTGTATTTATTTAAATTTCTAATTCCGACACGAATTCAGTCTGTAACCCCGGGTTGAATAAAAGTGATGACATTTTTGTCGGTTGAAATAGATCTATTTCCCATATGAGGTGTTGAAACTTGACTAATGCATGGAATAATAATACAACGCAAAATGTACTTAGAACAAAATGTATTGAAACAAGAAAGTGTACACAATATTTACATATAGTCTTTTGTATATTCCTGGTAAGACCGTTCCTGGAGAATGGGTTGACTGAGTCGCAGTCGGGCAGAGTCTCTGGTTGAATCTCTTGATTCCTCCCTCTCTTCCCGGTACCAACCTTATTTATATGGTCGGTACTCCACTATGCAAATTAGGTGGATCCTACCACAACATGAGGTAATTTTGGATTTTATTGTGTACTACTATATATATATATATATATATATATATATATATATATATATATATATATAGGTGTATCAGAAATACTTTTACAAAATTTGGGACGCGTTCCTCGCACCAAAACAAGGACAAAGGTCTATATAAACATATGTCCGCAAATCCTTCGTTTTGAGTTCAGTTTAAAGAATGTTTACGGTAGATGGCGCCGTGTTGCCAGGTCGACCCGATTCATAGTTTGTGGTGGCATGAATCCTGTCTCAGCAACGCGACGATAAACAGCATCAGAGATTGGCTGTCTTTGGTCTGGAAATGCAATCTGTTACAGCCGTACAGCCTCGCGTCCATTAACATTTGTTCGGCCGTATGTAAAGATCATATCTGTTTGCTCACGATATGAATATCCTGCCATTGTTTAACGCAACTCTTCTCGGTTAACACATTACGTTGATTTAAACGTTGAAGAGAGACTAGCCACAAATGTACACGAATGACAAATGTAACCTAGTCTAGCAACACAGCGCCATCTACCGTATACTTTCTTTAAACTTAATCACTCAAAAACGAAGGATTTGTGTTTTTAAACTCCAGGGCAGTCATTCTTTCGTGTTAATCCAGAGTGTTAATCCAAGGTGTTTTTTAATTTGGCTAGTGATCCTCTCCAGGATTTTTCTGCTTATCTTTCTTATGTCGGGTCTAGTTGGGTTTATCATTCTGGTAGTGGGGTCTTCCTCAAAATCGTCAAAATTGAAGTCATCAATTGGTTTACCAACATCGACAATAAGCCTGACTGCACCCTAATTCAGTTCGATATTGTCGATTACTACCAGTCAATATCAAAAGACATCTTCACGACTGCCCTGTACTTTGCTACAGTGTATTCTGACTTAACTGAGGAAGAAACAAACATAATTCTCAGTGCAAAGAAATCTGTCCTAATCTGTTGTGGTAGGATCCACCTAATTTGCATAGTGGAGTACCGACCATATAAATATGGTTGGTACCGGGAAGAGAGGGAGTAATCAAGAGATTCAACCAGAGACTCTGCCCGACTTCGACTCAGTCAACACATTCTCCAGGAACGGTCTTACCAGGAATATACAAAAGACTATATGTAAATATTGTGTACACTTTCTTGTTTCAATACATTTTGTTTTAAGTACATTTTGTGTGCATTATTATTCCATGCATTAGTCAAGTTTCAATATCATCCATAATGGGGACCAGTGGATTAAAAACACAAATGACAATTTTGACATCACCATGGGATCTCTAGACTCTATGAATCTTCGGACCTTGTCGGTCTATTTATACTGTACACTCTAACCGCTGATAAAATTAGACATTAAGGGCATCAATATACAGAGATGACGGGCTCATGGTAGTGAGGAGCTCCACAAATTTTAAAACAGATAAAATTAATAAGATAATTTATAGTGAATTCGGAAAACTAAATTTAAAAACAGTAGTCAACACTAAATTAAAAAGAGAAAACTTCCTAGACGTAACCCTAGACTTAATGAACAACGTTCATCTACCTTACAGAAAACCTAACACAAATCCCTTGTATGTACACCCTAAGTCAAACCACCCTCCATCTATAATTAAGCATATACCCACATCAATAGAGAAAAGAATTAGCATGAACTCGGCTAGGGAAATATTCCGACAACACAGTAATTTTTATAACACAGCTCTGAAAAATAGCGGATACAAAAACGCTGACATAAGCTATAGAAGCGATAGTACAAATAATAAGAAAAACAGGAAAAGAAAGATCATCTGGTATAACCCTCCGTTCAACCAAATGCTCATTACCAAACTAGGGCATAAGTTTCTAGCTTTAATTGAAAAACACTTTCTCACTAGTGGCAAACTTAGCGAGATCTTTAATAAAAACACCTTAAAATTAAGTTACAGCTGCACTGAAAATCTAGAAAGAAAAATAAAAAGACATAATAATAAAATCTTGGAAAAACATGCATGCCAAAACAGTAATAAAGCTCCTAAACTAAAATTAGATAAAAATAACGAAAAATTATGTGATTGTAGAAACCCTAAAGACTGCCCGTTGGAAAATAAATGCCTCAAAAAATCTGTGGTATACCAGTGCACTATCTCATCCATTGAGAGTCCTAACACTGATAGGATATACATAGGCTCAACGAAGAATAATTTTAAAATTAGATGGAGGCAACACAAGAGCTCCTTCAACGATATTCAAAATAGAAATCAGACATCTCTATCCCAATATTTCTGGCATCTAAAAGAAACGAATAAAACACCAAAAGTAAAATGGAAAATAATAAATAGAACAAGAACTTGTAAAACCTGGGATGACTCATGCCCTCTATGCCTACACGAAAAACTACACGTCATTAAGTTTCTAAATAATGAAAAGTTATTAAACCATAGGCAGGAGTTAACAGTTTTTTTGCCGACATCAACAAATTTTCGCATTAAATAATTAGCATAAAAAAATAGATAAATAAATAAATTCCATAGTTTAATAAAAGTCTTAAAAGCTTAGCCAAATCATTAAATAGAAAAAACCCTTTGTGAAGTCGTCAAAAAACAAATTGTAGTTCAGTGCAACACGTTTGTATATGGAACAGCCATTTGAATAAACAAATAAATAAAGACATTAACAGATAGGTAATAATAAAACAAAATCCTCTCGACACTTAAAGACTTACCGTCCCGCCATGAAATATCTTTAAACTAACTAGACGGTGACCGCCACCATTAGCTTTGAAATAGATACCCCACTCTACCTTGGCATAACCTTTCCGAAGGTGACGAATCTGTAGATAAGAATTAACTGTCTGACCACCTAACCAAGATGGCCGCCCTAGCCGTTTCCATAGTAATTAATGTTGCAATGGACCATACTTATAAACACGCGCAAACTACAAGATAGCTTATCCCTAAATTTTCGCTTGAGAATGAAACGGGACCCAACACCTTGATTCAACTTAATTTTAACAATTATATTCATGGTTTTGGCTCTCGTTTTTGAAACATGAGAACTCTTATGTAGCGAAGGAATCTTTTTTTTTTTTTTAAATATTATAATATAAGCTCTACTTCTGTATGGAGCACTGTCTTCTTAAAAATAAAAACAAAAATAGTAAGGAACTCCGGATTATTTACCTAACGTGTTCCTTGCGCGCGCGCGCACACACACACATACACACACATATACACACACACACACACATATATATATATATATATATAATATATATATATATGTGTGTGTGTGAGAGAGAGAGAGAGAGATAACAATATATATTTTTATATATCAAAAACAGTATTGTGGAAATTGTATGATAAAGTGTAAAAAAAGTTTACTTGCTACGCGTTTCGTCCTTCAGAGCATCAACGGACTAAATTTGTTATGTTGGTAGGACTACACATGCACATCTCAGAGCGTTGCTGGAAATTTTAGAATTTTCTTTTTTTTTTTTTTTTAGCTAGCAGAATTCATTTAGAGTCTTTTTCCTTTTACTTTCCCTCACTTTTGAAAGTAGATATTCCACACTGCGATATTAGAAAATCAGTGGTCAGTCCCGTTATGGTGGTCAACCAACGCATTTGACGTATTATTTTGTAAATTGTTCCTTTTGTGTTCATATAATCTGTTATTTTAGATTCCTTGAGATTTTCTCCCATGTATTTTTGTGACAATTATTACAGGTGATGGAATAAACTCACCCTTTAGGTTTTAGCTTATTGCTTTGTTTAGTATTGACTGAGTTGTTATTGATTAGGATGTAGTAGTAACACATTTTATGTTGAGTTTAGATAGATTCTCATATATATATATATATATATATATATATATATATATATATGACGACATGCATTCAACGGATGTCAGTTTTCATTGAAAAATACATCACTACCCCTTACCAAAATGTAGCTAATAACCGATACAATGATACAGACATAAGGAAAACCCAGACAACCCTTGTCCAATTGAAGTAGATTTATCTGTAACCATGGAAACGGGATTTTAGCTGTGTCTTTAAAACCCAGTAATTTTAAAAGTTACTCCAAAATTCGCTTGAGGATGAAATGGAACTAATGCTTTTAATTTAATTGCAAAATTAAATTCGTGGCTTTTAGCTTCCATTTTTGAAACATGGTTAGAACTGTGTAGCGAAAAAAATATTTTAAATCAATTAATTTATAATATATATACGATGTTTTACATAATTATTTCAAATACTCAACAGAATGCACTGGACGGCCGTTTCGTACTATAATTAGGATTCATCAGCAGTGCGCATCCACTACCGAGAACTGAAACCCGAACAGCTACGATAAGAGGCAAACGCCATACCAACTGTGCCAACTCATTCCAGTTTCTCTTTACCCATAGGACTGAGCATCGGTGGATGCAATACTTTCTGCATTCTGTTGAGGTTTCTTCTAGACTCGATGAATTACTTAATTATGATTATTTCAAATCCTCCTAATTATTTCTATATGTATAGTTATTTTCCAAGTGTAGCTCAGATGTGGCACAAGGCCGAAAGTAGTGGGCGCCCAGCGAGGATCGAATTCACTACTCAGTCGTAAATGATCTAACAAGACAAGCTTCCTAACGATTACACCACGTCGAGGTGTCCCTATTTCTATCTGTATATCCTTGGTTGAATCGGCTTCTAATGCTCTGGACTGAGCGGCTTGGGGATAGTAATCGTAGCCCGTGGAGGCACAGTCCTATGGGTAAAGAGAAACTCGGATGAGTTCCACCACGGAATACGTGATTGAGCGACGCAATATCGAGTCTAGTTCGCCACCTCATCGTCACCGAGGCCCGTTGGAACAGTTTGTATGACGTTAGCCTGATAACGTAACTGTACGGATTTTAATTCCCTGTAGTGGATGATCACTTCTGATAAGTCCCAAGTCCAGTGGAAGCAAGAGACAGAAAAACAGATTGAGGAAAGAAATTTTAGTTTTATACAATGCTATTTAACGGGAGTTTTTGCTACACCAAGTTGGGTAACCTACACTGTTATTAGGCTGAGTCCTAAACAATTTCCGTGTTTGTTTTTCAACTTTATTCTACAGAAAATAAATTACATTTTATTCATTTATAAAGCCACCATTATTTGCAATAACCTTTTGCCCTTTCTATATCTTTTGAGTAAAAATCTGAAGGTTTTGTTTTTAGCGTTTTTCGACGAACTCTTGAATATGCTTTCTTTAGAGAAGGTTCCCTCCCACCCATCATAGCGTTTTGCAGCATTCAAAAAAGTTAATAATCGGTCGGTGATGAACCTGGTTGGTGGGGTAAAAAACAGGCCGATCGAGTAGCAAATATTTTTCTCTCTGTATTAATTTTTCTGTATGCGACTTTTATGGAGAACAAGATGGTTTCCTTGCCGACGAACGCATTTTTCTGCCAAAGATTATGGAACATTTCGCATAAATACCTCTAGGAAAGGCATAAATCAGTCCCTTCTTCCTTAACTCCCAGATATGGGTTAAATAGACAGGTCTTTGTTGCTATGATTTGCAGCCGACATAGAAAAAACATTACATTAAATTCCAAACTGTGGAACGGGAAATAACTCTACTGTCTTGCCGAATATGTCATGGAAATTCACAGATAATAAAGAAAAGGAACCTGTGGAGAGCCATGATCGCCTATGCCCTAAAGAGATATACGCATAAAAAATAAACAAAAACAAAATAAAATAATTATCTTGAAGGGTGTTGTAACTATACACATATGGGTGTATAATTCAAAAGAAAATCTTAATTAAAATAGTTCACTTGAAAAGAGTTCTCTCCCTTGTACGCTCTTTCGAATGGTTTCTGGGTATTTTTTTTTTTACTTTACATTATTTATTTTATTATACAGGGTGCCCCACAAAAAAAAAATGAAATTTTATACAGTTTATTTTATTGTTGGTACTTTCGTTACAATTATTTGAAACAAAAGTAAAAGATAGAAATTTAGTAGCTTAAAACAAAATCAAAAACACAAATGTTAGATGGTGTGAGAATTTCTTCTTACACGGTTTAACTCCGGCAGAGACAAGAATAAGATATACAATTCAAACAAAGCCTACCTTAAAATTCAATACAAATTTTATTTCGTCTTGGCAAAAAAGATTATGCCCTTTTGCGCCCTTGTGAATAAAGTGGGGTAGTTACTTCAAAGAAGTGGTAGTATTTTTCTTCTCTGTAGGACTCAACTGGTCTCTATGCAGATTCGAAGAAGCAGGAACTTGACGGTCGTCGAAACTTCACTGAAAATCAAGCTACAATTTCAACGAAAGATCTCACTCACCAACTTCTACAATTTTGTATAAAACTTATTCAATTACGTTATTGAATCAGACGAAACTTAAGTACAAACAATTACGAACAATACATTCAACTACGAGCAACGAAAACAAACGGAACATTCACTTCTCCAACTTCTTTAAAGCTAAAAGTTTATTAACATATTTTCAGTTTTATAAGATTCTCGTTCAGTGAACATTTTGAACTACAAGTTAATTCAGTTTTTGTGAGCTCGGATAAAAAAATTGTTTTTTTTTAGTAAAAACATTAGCCCAGTCAAAGGGAAGTAACTCATATTATTGTTATTGTAAAACTGTCGTCATTTATAAATATAAATATTATACCTGTTAAGAAAAGTTATTTTCTTGTATTCTTTCTCTTGTTTTCTTTTTATTTTCTTGCACATTCGTAAAGTAAAAAATGTGTGGGTTGATTTATTCCGTCAATACCACTACATAAATAGTGACCCCGAATACGAGTGTGCAAGGAAAATTATTGAGCGATATTTTAAAGGACGTACTCAGATATTTCACATTGGCAACTTTGATTTTTGTACCGTCGTTTAAAAAATTTGAATCACCACATCACCAACTGGTATTCTAATTCTGCGCCGAAGAGATATTAGCATTATGGCTGAGCAAACTGATGCACACACAGAAGCCGCAATAACTGTTAATTTGCCAGCTTACAACAATGTCAATGTTCAAGTTTGGTTCGCACAATTAACTGCTATATTCAACGCCAAGAGGATTACTTCCCAAACTTCCCGATATGCCTACGTTGTGGAGAAGCTACCGGCGGAGGTAGCGATTGAGGTTTCGGATCTCCTGGATGAGATGTCATCTGATAAACCTTATGATACCCTAAAAGAAGCTATACTCCATAGAACTGGTCAATCTGAGGAACAAAAGCTGCGTGACCTCTTCAATAACTTGAGCTTGGTACAAAGTAAACCGTCACAATTACTGCGTAAAATGCGGGTACTATTAGGAAGCAACCCAATGTCTGACACAGTGTTAAGACAGCTTTGGCTGGACAAACTTCACGTGAACACAATCCAAATTTTGGCTTCCCTCCCAGACGAAATTGAACTACAAAAACTAGCCGAAATAGCTGATAAAATAGCTGATAACCAGCCAGCTAGTCCTGTGTATGCTGCGACCCAGAGACAGCCAGTAGCATCGGTGGTTGACGCAGACGACATGCGTAAACTTAGCGACAGGTGAGCACAACTGTCAATTCAGGTACAGGATATTCAGAAGTCTATGCAACAACAGAAATGCAACTTCACTAATCGAACTCCTCCTGAATCACGACGGCGTAGACACAGATCGTTGTCACGAAATAGGGAAAACAATCAGGACAAGGTATGTTGGTATCATGCTAAGTTTGCCCACCAGGCACATAAATGCCGTAAACCTTGCAAGTTTAGCGCGAATTTCTTTGGCAGAAGATCGACACAGCAAGCGGGAAACGACGTTCCCGGCAGCAAGTGAAGACGGCGTTCGCTACCGAGGGAAAAAATATTAACCGTCTTTTTTATGTTAAGGACGCCAATTCTGGTTACCTATTCTTGGTTGACACGGGCGCACAGGTTAGTGTGATTCCGCCTACAACAAACATGGCGACCAAAGCTACGTCATACAACCTCCAAGCTGCCAACGGTTCTCGAATAGAAACCTATGGTGAAAAATCACTTACATTAAACTTGGGATTACGTAGATCGTTCACTTGGGTATTTACCATCGCGCAAGTAAAGTCACCAATTCTAGGAGCTGATTTCCTCGCGCAGCCCATTTTAAACTCAACGTGAACATGTCTTCCTGATCCTTAGAAGATAAATATACCGATATTTCAATTAAGGAAATTACTTCAAAATTGACAACGGCAGGTATCCAGTACAGCCCTACCTACTGCCAACGGTCTTCAACATTTATTACGGAAATATCCAGAAATTCTGACACCGTTCAACTATATGGAACCAATCTTACACAATGCGGAACACAGGATACAGACGACTGGTCTTCCTGTGCATTCATCTCCGCGGCGTTTACATCCCGATAAATATAAAAATGCTAAGATTGAGTTTCAGCATCTGTTGGACTTAAGGATAATCCGTCCATCATCCAGCCCATACGCTTCTCCTTTGCATATGGTGTCGAAATCGGAGGCAGGAGCTTGGAGACCATGCGGCGATTTTCGGAGACTTAATGCTCAAACAGTCCCGGACAAATATCCGATCCCGCATCTACAAGATTTTGCAATAACGTTACAAGGAGCGTCAATTTTTACGAAGTTGGACTTGAGAAAGGCTTTTCATCAAATCCCTGTGGCAAAAGAGGACATCAACAAAACAGCTGTGACTACACCGTTTGGTTTATTCGAGTTTACTAGAATGCCCTTCGGTCTAAGAAATGCAGCGCAGTCCTTCCAGCGACTTATAGACGAAGTACTGCGTGGCTTGCATTTCACATTCGCCTATATTGACGATGTTCTGATTGCAAGTAGGAACATCGAAGAAGACACCGATCACGTGGAACAGGTTTTTCGGCGATTGAAGCACTTCGGACTTAAAATTAATCCTACTAAGTGTGAATTTGCTGTACCGAAGCTGATCTTTCTTGGTCATGAAATAGATGGGAAAGGCATTACACCCGTCTCTCAAAAGGTCGAAGCTATTCAAAACTTCCCACAACCAACTACACTTCGACAGCTACATAGATTTCTCGGTTTAATAAACTATTACAGGCAATTCATACCTCATTGTTCGCAAGTGCTGATTCCGTTGACAAACCTGTTACAAAATCAAAGAAAGAAGAACAGCAAGATTATTCTAACTGACGATGCACTTTCAGCATTTAATAATGCCAAGGAAGCCCTGGCTAATTACACCAAACTATCTTACGTTTCGGATAGTGAAGAAGCGACACTTACTCTTACTACTGACGCGTCTGCTGATAGTGTAGGAGCCGTATTACACCAGGAGAGTGATAACGTGAAGAAACCACTTTCATTCTTTTCCGTGAAATTAAATTCAGCACAACGCAAATATAGTGGGTTTTCACGTGAACTACTTGCTATATATCTATCTGTTCGTCATTTCCGACATCTGTTAGAGGGCAGGAATTTTATAATTTTCACTGACCACAAACCTTTAGTGTATGCCTTGCACTCTAAAACAGATAAATATAACCCTCGTGACATAAGACAACTGGACTACATCGCACAGTTTACGTCCGATATTCGTCACATTAACGGGAACGACAACATCGTTGCTGACACCCTTTCTAGAGCTACAATGATTCCGTCAAGTTACAGCCATTAGATTTTGAATGTTTAGCCAGAGAACAGCAGAGGGATGTCACCCTAGGAAAAGGTGAAAAGCGACACGTCACTGCTCATTGAGCAACGACCAATTCCTTTTAGTGCGGCATACTTGTTTTGTGGCGTTAGCACTAAACATCCTAGACCCTACGTGCCCCCTATTATGCGCAGACAAATTTTCGACCATTTTCATTCTATGTCTCATCCCGGCCGTAAAGCGTCAACGAAACTTATTTCTGAACGATTTGTCTGGTCAAACATGTCTGCAGACATAAAACACTGGACGCAAACATGTATTAAATGCCAGAAGTCGAAAGTTCAACAACACACCAGATCTCCTCCTGGTCACTTTTCTGCACCGGAGGGTCGATTTAAACATATACACGTCGACCTCGTCGGTCCCTTAATGGAAGTAGACGGATACGAATACTTGTTGACAAAAGTGGACCGTTTCACACGTTGGCCAGTGGTGGTACCCCTGCGATCAACCACCGCCAGTGTAATCGCACAAACGATCTTACGTGAGTGGATAGCCACATTTGGATGCCCCTCTGTCATTACTACAGATCGTGGACCCCAATTCCAATCTACCCTCTTCGCTGAATTTACTAACTTGTTAGGTACTAAACATATAACATCTACAGCTTACCATCCGTGCGCAAACGGTTTGGTAGAAAGGTTTCACAGGCAACTAAAGGCAGCACTTACAGCTAGCAAAGACACACGATCGTGGATTGAGAGATTACCATTAGTAATGCTAGCACTGCGTAGTGTTGTCAAGGAAGATTTAAAATGCACCACAGCTGAGCTTGTTTTTGGGAGCCCACTTACACTCCCCGGTCAAATGATGGAAAAAGATGTGTCGACAAGACCATCTACATACTTCATTCAGGACTTGAAAGAACGTATGTCCAACCTCGTATTTACCCCAACGCGCATTTCAGATAGGGCAATTTACGTACCGAAAACTTTGGAAAACTGTGAGTTTGTATTTCTACGCAGAGATGCAGTTAAAAAACCTCTCACACCGACATATTCCGGTCCTTTCCAAGTTATTTCCCGTGCACCGAAATATCTTACCATCTTAATCAATAATAAGACAAACACTGTCAGCATTGACAGGTTGAAACCTGCTTTCATTGATGCCGATAAGCATTCTCCGACCTCGTTTGATCAAAATTCTTCCGCCCAGCAGAAGGATATTCAACCTGAAACTCCTCCGGCAAAAACTACAACTAGAGCAGGCAGACATGTTCATTGGCCTACAAAATTTGCGAAACTTTCAATTTGGGGGTGGAGTATTTTAGCTGTCCGCTACCACTTTTTCACAAATGTCGATTTTCGTGCAAAAAGCGGATCATATCTTCATAAATGTTTCTGAAAACCTAAACTTCTCATTGGATAATAAATATTAAAATTATCTCGTATATCTTTACGTGCATTGTTCTCAACAAGCAACACAAAAAAACATATCAGGCTCCAGACTGAGTTTTGTAAGGCGCTTTCTGAGTGGTTACCGTTAACAGATGTTAAAAAAACAATTTACCTGCTCACCAATACGTCCGAACAACGTCAACCTAGTTTTTCACCTGACGAAAAAACAATGCCTTCGGAGCCAGTCATGTGGTTAAAAAACATATAAATTGAAGGTACGAGCGAACCCAGTCAGTGAGAATTTACGACGACCAAATTTGCTAAACGACTTCACGACGCTTGAATCATTACTGCAGCGAAGTACAAAGTTGGAACCTAAAGTTCTTTAACATGAAATAACAAGCTACAATTCAACGAAAGATCTCACTCACCAACTTCTACAATTTTTTTTGTATAAAACTTATTCAATTACGTTATTGAATCAGACGAAACTTTTAAGTACAAACAATTACGAACAATACATTTCAACTACACGAGCAACGAAAACAAACGGAACATTCACTTCTCCAACTTCTTTAAAGCTAAAAGTTTATTAACATATTTTCAGTTTTATAAGATTCTCGTTCAGTGAACATTTTGAACTACAAGTTAATTCAGTTTTTGTGAGCTCGGATAAAAAAATTGTTTTTTTTTTTAGTAAAAACATTAGCCCAGTCAAAGGGAAGTAACTCATATTATTGTTATTGTAAAACTGTCGTCATTTATAAATATAAATATTATACCTGTTAAGAAAAGTTATTTTCTTGTATTCTTTCTCTTGTTTGCTTTTTATTTTCTTGCACATTCGTAAAGTAAAAAAATGTGTGGGTTGATTTATTCCGTCAATACCACTACAGTCTATTCTATGTTCACGTTCCTTGTTTGTGTTACACCCAGTGTATATATATATATAGGCAGCAATTTTTCATTAATGCATGTTTCATTAAATAATATAGACAAGTTTTGTCTATATATATAGATATAGACACGAGGCAACAGAAATGTGATTCTACAGAAGGATGCTGAGGATACCATAGTCCGAATATATCGATAATGAGAAAGTTGTGAGGAACATGGAAACTAAAAGCACTTATACTTAGAATCAGAAAGAGATAATTGAAATTTCTAGGGTACATAATGAGAATAGAGGGCTTAGAAAATTTGACACTTACAGGACACATTGAAGGCGAAAGGGACAGAAAAAAAAGGATAATATAACCTACTTAATAAGCTTGTGTAAGGAGGCATGTTGGAGTAATGGATAGCGGCTCGGATTGACAAATCGGAGAGCCGAGTTCGAATTCCAGTCGGATCTATTACATTAATTTATAATGCCCTTATTCTCTCCCTAGCTATGGGTAAATAGCAGAACAGCCCGGGTTCTTGGATGGCAACTGGTCTACCGCAGAAAGAAATGTACTGCCGGAAGTCATGTATCAAATGATACGTGATCGACTAAACGTGTATCACGCATGGCACATAACTGAAGTGTCTGAGAGACAGGATTTAGAAATATGAAAAGAAAAAATTTAATAAGGGCTACAATGAACAGGAAGCTGTGGAGAGCCATTATATGCCCTGATGAGAGATAGCAAGAAGAAGAAGAAGATCAGATAATGGCAGGTGTCCAATTCTGCGTCATGTTATACGGCAAGGGGAATAACTCTAAATTAAAATTCTTTGAAAAGTTAGTTCCCTTTAGTCGGTGTTGCAATTTCACTCAGCGTTGCTCTTCGGTAATTCGTTTAAGTTCTGTCACGTCCAATTCATAACAATGAATGCTACTTGTCCGAAAATCAAAAGGAAAATTAACGGGAGATGACTTTTCTAAAGCTATATATCGTTTACACACGTCAATCTGATTCGCCCAATACAAGGTCCAAGAGCCACTCAAGGTAGAGGATTACTGCTACACTTTTGATTCCATCGGAAATGTATATTGTTTTAAAAGGTGATGATTAGAATTTTAATAAAACGCAAACATATGAAATTGGATTTGTTTCAAATCAGATTAATTATACTTTGAATCAGCTAATATTCCTCAAATAAAGTTTATTTTTTGGAAAATTTTTTAATAAAGAAAATTACATGACGATGACAGATGGCTTAAAAAAGGGCGCTAATCAGCTATTTTTAGCCCAAATAAAGGAAAGAGAATCGACTCCAATCAATATAATTTCTGTTTGAAATACACTATAGAGTATTTTGGAAATAGTAAATTTAATTCTTTAGCTTTCAATTAAAACTAAAATAAAAACTTCAAGAAAGTTTTTTTTAACTTTTTAAATTCGTTTTAAATCTTAAGTATGGCCAATTAATGAAGAGCTCAAAATTGATAAAACATGGTGAAAACTTCAAGAGAAAAAAAAATCACGTCAATGTTTAGCCCCATAAAAAAGAAAAGAAAAGAAATAAACTAAAAAAGCAGTGTCAAAATAACGGTTATTCCCTTGACACCGCTAATAAACCTTTTTTTTTTCACTTTTTTTTTGTACTCCCTCGGCAATGTTTACGTTATTGTTTAAAAAGTGATTATTAGAATTTTATTAAAAGTCAAACATTTGAAAGTGGATTTATCATTTATGCATCTTCTTTTTATTCTTTGGAATTGACAACAGCGATATTAAACATTATTTATTAATTAGATTACACTTATTTAATCTATCGGCAGATTTTCTAGGGATCTTTTTTTTAAATAACGATTTCAAACTTTTTTTAAAATGATGTTTTTGAAAAAAAAGCCTTAAAGCCGGGGTTAATCTATAATTGCTGGAGTTCAGCCTTTGAACATTCATTAATTACTCATCTTTGACCATATTATTATAAAAATCTTAGAATTAAATAAAACAACTAATATGAGATATAACGTAATCTGCTAAAAAAAGTTATTATGTCTGGAAAATTATTATGTTTGGAAAAATTATTATGTCTGGAAAAATTATTATGTCCGGAAAAATTATTATGTCCGGAAAATTATTATGTCCGGAAAAAATTATTATGCCCAGGAACAGGAAAAGACATGTTAATTCAAATTTTCTTGTACTGTAGTTCATTGATATTTTTTTATAACATTATAAATAAAAAAAAATGTTTTTATAGTTATTTATAAAATGATAGATACATATTGCATTGTATTTGGTGCACATATTTTGATAATTATTTAAAATTTTATAAAAAATATATTTTTTATAAAATTTTAAATAAAAATATTTCTTTTCAAATTTTGTTTATAAAATGGTTAATAATAAATATTGCATTGTACTTGGTTCAGATATTTTTATAATCCTGTAAATAAACATGGTCGAGGAAGTCAAAAAGTGTATACAATAATAGCGGTGTCTAAGAAATAACCGATATTTTGACATACTATTTTTTGCGTGCATGAAGTTTAAACATTGCCACTTATATATATATATATATATATATATATATATATATATATATATATTATATATAAATTATTTATTTAAAATATGATTCCAAATCGCGACATAAGAAGTCTCATGTTTCAAAACAAGAGCCGAAAAAACTTCAATATAATTATTTAAATTAAATTGAGTTAAAATAAGCTCTGTTCCATCTTCAAGCGAAATTTTTTTTGGAATAACGTGTTTCTGAAATTTACGTGTTTTAAAAATTGAAATCAAAATTTCCATGGTAACAGCTAGGGCGAATTGTTTAAATTGGGTAGGCAAGTGTTGGGTGTTAATAATAAGTATCAGTATAGAGTTACTTCGTAGATGTCAAGTCAGGGAAAGGTGTGGGTGACTAAATTTGAAACGGAAGATGTATTAACCCTCGTATATATATATATATATATATATATATATATATATATATATATATATATATATATATATATATATATATATATATAAAGAAAGAACAGTAAGATATATAATCTGGTGTTCTTATAGATATTTTTATTTTTACAAAATAGTGCTTAATGTAAATTTACAGAGCATTAATATTATAAATTAATTGACTAAAAAATATGTTTTTTTTTCGCTACACAGTTCTAACCATGTTTCAAACATGGTTTTTGAAACATGGTTAGAACTGTGTAGCGAAAAAAACATATTTTAAATCAATTAATTTATAATATATATATATGTGTGTGTGTGTGTGTGTGTGTGTGTGTGTGTGTGTGTGTGTGTGTGTGTGTGTGTAAAAGACAAATAGGAAAACTATAATATTAGCCGACACGTTTCGTCCAATGTGGACTTTTTCAGGCAAAAACGAAATGAATTTATTAAAAACAAAGTAACTATCTATTAACAACAAAACAAAATGTCCTTATCAACTGGAAGAATTTAGAAAACGCCATTGTATTCATATTGCCAACTGAAAATTACGTCAAGTACTGTCACGTGTGGAAATATTGTTCTTATTTTTTATTGTTTTCTACATCTACAAACTGCGCCGAGGGATATGCAAAACATAACATATATATAAGGCACAGTGGGGTAATAGGTAGTGGATTGAAGTATCGGAAAGCCGAATTCTAGTCGGATCCATTACGTGATAATACCCTTGGGAAAGGTATTAATCTTCTTCTCTACCCCCCCCCCAGCTATGGATAAATAGCAGGACAGACTGAGTTCTATAAACTGGTCTAGGAGAAGGACAACTCTGAATTCAAAACCCGCGGAGGGTCGTTTGGGGACCTTGTGGCACACGGTGCACGAGGTCTCTGTATTCGGCGGCTCGTGTGGTTGGTTCTGGGCAAAATCTTCACCAATTATAATCAAATGATTTGTGCAGGGGGTCTGGTTGTCAGTTTCTTGGGACTGCGTTACTTGACACTCATACGTCGAAAACGACGGGTTTGTCCATTATATATCTATATATATATATATATATATATATATATATATATATATATATATATATATATATATATATATATATATATGCACATTTATTATTGAAAACGACAGACAAGGTGATTTTATTTAGTTTTTTTATACAGTTTCTCATACGATCTAATTTTTTTTCTTTTCGGATGATAAATTATATAAAAACTGTCCGAATGTTCTTTTTATCCGAGCGCTTTCGGCTATACATTTAGCCATTTTCAAGGATTATATTTTAACTGTTAAAATAAGAAATAAGTAATGTATAAAACATACATACTATTGCTTTTTTTAACAGTTAAAATATAATCCTTGAAAATGGCTAAATGTATAGCCGAAAGCGCTCGGATTAAAAGAATATTCGGACGGGTTTTTATAATTTATCATCCGAAAAAAAAAAATTATTAGATCGCATGAAAATTCTATAAAAAAAAATAAATAAAAGCACCTTTGTCTGTCGTTTTCAATGAAATGTGCAGGAAAAAGGATTGCTGCCTAAATACACACACACACACACACATACATACATACATACATATATATATATATATATATATATATATATATATATTTATTTAAATAGGTTTGAAACGGTACAAAAAAATATTAAGGCATTAAAAACTAGAAAAGTATATTGTATATATAGTTTAAAATAAAACACACACCAGTCGACCGGTTTCGTCCCCTCTCGTCAGAACTGTTAACAGGGAATTTAGATTATGAGGAAAGAAAAAAAGTCTGTCATGGGTGACATGAATGAATGGACAGGGAAGGAAGGAAAAAAAAAAATTAAAATTATACCAACCAAGCTGCTAGAATCGCAGAACAGCAAGTCCAAGCAAACAATCTCTTTGTTTGCAAAGAGCAGGTTGTTTTCTTTTTTTTTTTTTTTTCCTTCCTTCCCTGTCCATTCATTCATGTCACCCATGACAGACTTTTTCTTTTCCTCATAATCTAAATTCCCCGTTAACAGTTCTGACGAGAGGGGACGAAACCGGTCGACTGGTGTGTGTTTTATTTTAAACTTATCATGGCCTGCAATACTACTTTTCTAGTTTTTAATGCCTTAATATATATATATATATATATATATATATATATATATATATGATTTTTTCGTTTCATTTCGTTGTTGGAAGTGCTATCTGATGATCCGGCGTCCTGCTAAAAGGACTCTGGTGAAATAAATTATTGTAATGATACCTTAAAGTGGTCTGTTTTTCTTTTAAATATTAGCTCTGGATTTACATTGAGCTCTCAGGATTTACCCATATGGATTACCAAGTTCTTCATAACTTAAATATATATATATATATATATATATATATATATATATATATATATTGTAAAATAGTCATTCAAAGAATAAATCAATAAAGTTGATGTAATTGATAGCGAATTCACTTCTTAATAGATTAAGAAAGTATTTAACTTATTGACCCCAGTCGCTGACATGATCCTTGTTTTTAATAATTTTCAATGGATTAGATATTCGCGAGTACTTTTGGTGTAAACATTCACCATCTTCAGGCATAGATGTTATTTTTTTTCTCAATTCCAGGTAAAAATTCCAAGACGAAAATGAATGTGATACTTGTCGAAAGATGTTTTATTAAAAAGTATGCTTCTTATTGTTTCTTATTATGTGGCATTTTGCATAATTATAAATGGGTGAGATCACATCAACATTCTGGCATATATATATATATATATATATATATATATATATATATATATATATATATATATATATATAAGGGAAGCAATCCTTCTTTTATACAAATTCCATAAGAGAGGACTGAGAAGATACTGTGATTAATCTTTTTATTTTATTTTTCTTATGTTCGTATATGTTTTCTTTTTTCTGGGCATAAAGTGTGTAAATATTGTCCAAATGTTCTGTATATCGAAGCGCTTTCGGCTGTTCTTTTTGCCATTATCAAGGATGATTTCTATTTTTATTTTTAATTGAATTTATGGATTATTTTTTTACATATGTATCTAGAGTTATAGGAACGTTTTGTTTTGTTTTTTTTCCAAACACGGTCAGCACATTGCGACCGTGTTCATACTTGATCTTAATGAGTGTTGACTTTTTCTATTTTATTATTAGGGCTTCTATTATTTTTAGTCTTTTTTCATCTATCCATGAGGCTATTGATACTTGTATTTTGTACAAGTATGTTGCGGAAAGAGTTTGGTATGTTTCCGCGTGTGTTTAAATGAATCCGAATTGTGCATTTCTCTGATCATCGGACAGTGATCAAAGTGCGGTATCTGTTCTCTTCAATTCTAATGGTAAGGATATATAATATAAGACGGTTCCTTATGAGAAAAAATATGATAAAAATATATATTTAATGCTGTATTTATGAGTGAAAGTGTTTGGCATCAGGGAAAGGGCGTATGTGAATATAAATGTGGACATTGAGGTCAACACCCAGCGGCGACAGTCTGTTTCGGGCTTATCATTATTTACACTATTTACACTCGGGCTGGTCTCCACATCTTTGTTGTTATTATGAATAGGGACCCCTAGGGTCAATTCCAAAAATTGTTCAGGGTTTCTAACATAAGACAACGACTTCACTGTTCGTGAGAACTCTCAGTTGTCTTTAATAGCGGCTTTCATATCGTATTTATTTCGATGCTAGGCCTACTAAAGAGATCAGCGTAAAATGCTAGACAATAAGGATGCCGTCAGTAGGCCTAACATAGAAATAAATACGATATGGGAGTCGCTAATAACGAAAGAAAGACAACTGACAACAAGTCTTCAACAGTAGCAGCAGCTGTTGCAACAGAAAGTAAAAGTTTTAGCGGGTGTAGACAATCATAGAAAGGAGCAGCAGCAACATTCGTCAATAATCAGGTTAGGTTTAGGGTTCCACGTTCTCCTCAGAGAATTGTCCTACGAGCCTAGTGGAAAATCACACCTACCTTCTGCTTGAATTTCTGGAATGTGGGGTTATCATTATTTACGCTATTTACATGCAGGCTAGTCTTCTTATCTTTGTTGTTACTATAGATAGGAACCCCTAGGATCAATTCCACAAAGTGTTCGGAGTTTCTAACATAAGACAAGACTACACTGCTAGTGGGAAGTCTTTCAGTCAGCTGTCTTTCTTTCGTTATTAGCGGCTTCCATGTCGTATTTATTTCTATGCTAGGCATACTAAGAAGAACAGCGTATAATGCTAGGCAGTAAGGATACCCTTAGTAGGCCTAGCATAGAAATGAATACGATATGGGAGTCGTTAATAAAGAAATAATGAAAACTGGCAGCAAGTCTTCAACAGTAGCAGCAGCTGCTGCAACAGAAAATAAATGTTTTAGCGAGTGCAGTCAATCATGAAAAAAAGAGCAGCAGCAACACTGATCAATAATCAGGTTAGGTTTATGTCTCCACATTCTCCACGGAGAATTGTCCTACGAGATGATAGCCTAGTGGGAAAACACACCTACCTCCTGCTTGAATTTCTGGAATGTGGGGTTATGATTAATTACGCTATTTACATGCGAGTTGGTCTTCTCATCTTTGTTGTTACTACAGATAGGGACCCCTGTAGGTTACTCGGATCGACATGCCCCAATGAAGACAGAGACGTTGTGATAACAACAAGAAGGGTAAGGATAATAGTCCGCGTGTAAATCTTGTAAATAAAAGCGTAGCATTGCGTCACACACGAAAGGCAAAACTTTTAGAAAGAAAGTGATTCTTCTGCAAATTCTGCAGTTCTCTTGTAAATTTCACTTCATTCAGTCGAAGAAGACGGCACTTTGACGAGTTGAAAACAAATTCTTTGTTCCAACGGCTTTTGGAAATAGTTAGAGTGGAATCATAATTCGTCATATTTCGAATAGAAGAAGAAGAAGAAGAGAAATTAAACCCCAAACAATAACTGCTAACTTTCCATTGTATTTTCTTAAACATTTCTACCTCTTCCCAGAATTCATGTCCATATTTGGCG
Source organism: Acanthosepion pharaonis (assembly GCA_903632075.3). Classification (NCBI taxonomy): domain Eukaryota; kingdom Metazoa; phylum Mollusca; class Cephalopoda; order Sepiida; family Sepiidae; genus Acanthosepion; species Acanthosepion pharaonis. Next base: position 552,953 of record CAHIKZ030000925.1, on the reverse strand, counting down.
ACCTCTCGCCAGAATCTTTTGTAGAAATGTTCGTAAAGCATCAAATCTGCCGATTGCCATTTTTTTATTAATTCAAATATCTCAGGTGTGAAACGATAGCCGCGCGTTTCTTGGACATTCAATTTCACATAAACAATATCTTCAAATTCCCAGCAAAAACATCTACGGAGCAAGACAAGCGACTCATCAAAGTATTCGACCAGCATCACCAAACTAAACTCTTTGTCGATTTGACGAACATAGCCGTCCACAACTTCCGACTCTTTAAAAGCCGAGGGTGGGATACCAAGATCGAATGACATCCGGTTGTTGGTGTACGACTGAAAATCGATCACGCTTTCGTATCTCTCTGGGTCGAGTAAGAAACGTCTCACTGGATCCGGTTCCGGCACCATGAGTAAATAAGACGCTTTGTAAATGCTTCTGTAATAGGAAAAAGCAGACAGGAACTGACTGACCGGATGTCGGAGAATTGTAATGTAGGAAGTATCGGGTTGTAACAGTTGAGACATGGCTGTTTTGTTGTAGACGCCGTGGTTGCAGAGCAAATCGAAGGTTTCGCCTGTTCGATTTTGCCAGTGGGCCTGACGATCGGGCCAGAGATAATTGTTGGGCGGCTCTGGCAGCAGGAATCTGAGGCCTCGTTTCACGCCGAATCTCTGGATGATGTTCGTCACCGTGGAACCGGCCGTTTTGTGCGTCTTGATGAAAGCCACGTGATGCCGGCAGCTGCACGCGATTGGCGTATTTGAAATGCCTTTGAAAAGCGAAACGGATTTGAAGATCCCAGCTATCATGAAGAAAAGAGCCAAGTAACAAATAAATCTGAAATAAATAAAAAAAAAATAAAAAAAATAAAACATATTTATACAATTGTAATTTCATGTTAGTAAGGTCTGATAAGAACATAAGACTAAATTTTCCACGCGTAAAATAATTGTTTATTCCCTTCTGGGCTCCCATCAAATTAACGTTGAACTGTTTGATGAATATGTTGACCATGTAATGCCATGTTAGTAACATCTGATAAGAACACGAGACTAAATTTTTCACGCGTAAAATAATTGTTTATTCCCTTCTGGGCTCCCATCAAATTAACGTTGAACTGTTTGATGAATATGTTGACCATGTAAAATTATGTTAGTAACATCTGATAAGAACATGAGACGAAATTTTTCACGTGTAAAATAATTGTTTATTCGCTTCTGGGCTCCCATCAAATTAACGTTGAACTGTTTGATGAATATGTTGACCATGTAATATTATGTTAGTAACATCTGATAAGAACACGAGACTAAATTTTCCACGCGTAAAATAATTGTTTATTCCCTTCTGGGCTCCCATCAAATTAACGTTGAACTGTTTGATGAATATGTTGACCATGTAATGCTATGTTAGTAAAATTAACATCTGAATAAGAACATCTGAGACTAAATTTTTTCACGCGTAAAATAATTGTTTATTCCTTCTGGGCTCCCATCAAATTAACGTTGAACTGTTTGATGAATGTTTATTCCTTCTGGGCTCCCATCAAATTAACGTTGAACTGTTTGATGAATGTGTTGACCATGTAATATTATGTTAGTAACATCTGATAAGAATACGAGACTAAATTTTCCACACGTAAAATAATTGTTTATTCCTTTCTGAATTACGTTAAATTGACGTGAGCCGAATCGAAGGTATGTGGTTTTAGCATCATTCTTCGAACATTCGATCTTTTTCTGGACCGTGTGTGAGGGACTCTACGTCTACCCTCATAGGTGGTGTGTTTATATAACTTCCTGATATTCGGTTGTCATATGTGTGGATATGCTAAGTTAATATGGTTTCATTGCACTGCTTATGTTAGTGAACGCACATACATCTTTCGGCACTTGGTGAGTTTTAGTTCACCCTCTATGTCAATAATCAAGGCTACTAGATATTTAGACGATCTAAGATGCCACCGAGTAGAAAATTTACATTGGTACTTCTTAGAGTGAAAACCATTTCGGTGATTACCACAGAACAACATTTTGAACAACACCTAGACGAAAGATTCCTGATGCATAATAAATTCGATTCAAATGTTTGTTATTTCCTGGCGTGAATCACAAACTACACAATAACAAGACTTAAGTTGTCAGAAGATGAAGCATTTTCATGGCTCGTTTCAGATTGGTTTATCTTCCATCCTACTTAACGTCCTGTCGGCTTAAGAACTCTCTTGTTCTCTCCCTCTCTCTCTCTCTCTCTCTCTCTCTCTCTCTCTCTCAGTCGGTCTTCTGTCTGTCTGTCTGTCTGTCTGTCTCATTTTTACCTTCTTCCTTTGAAAATAAGTAATGCACTGTGAACAGAATTTTGGCAAGTTGCTTACAAATTTCTTTCTCACGTATTTCAGATCTATCTATCTATCTATCTATCTATCTATCTATCTATCTATCTCATCCTCTTCATTATCTATCTATCTATCTATATATATATATATATATATATATATATATATATATATATATATATCATCCTCTTCATTCTTCATTATCTATCTATCTATCTCAGCCTCTTCATTCTTCATTTATCTATCTATCTATCTATCTATTACAACCTCTTCATCTATCTATCTATCTATCTATCTATCTATCTATCTATCTATCTCAGCCTCTTCATTATCTATCTATCTATCTATCTATCTATCTATCTATGTCAGCCTCTTCATTATCTATCTATCTCTTTATCTATCTATGTATCTATCTATCTCAACCTCTTCATCTATCTATCTATCTCAACCTCTTCATCTATCTATCTATCTATCTATGTCAGCCTCTTCATTATCTATCTATCTCTCTATCTATCTATGTATCTATCTATCTCAACCTCTTCATCTATCTATCTATCTATCTATCTATCTATCTATCTATCTATCTATCTATGTCAGCCTCTCCATTATCTATCTATCTATCTATCTCAACCTCTTCATCTATCATCCTCTCTATCTATCTATCTATCTATCTATCTATCTATCTATCTCAGCCTCTTCATTATCCATCTATCTATGTCAGCCTCTTCATCATCTATCTATCTATCTATCTATCTATCTATCTATCTATCTATCTATCTATCTCATTTTGTACTTATCTATCTTCAATCACCTGAAGAACATTTTCCTCGTGACTTTATTTTTATCTCTCTTGTGGACCAAGGTTTGTCTTCAATTAATACTCGGCTTTCTCAGCTGTCCGAGTGGAATTCAAACTTACTTCTGAATGGAGTGGTAGCCCCTGTTAAAGCCCCAGAAAGAAATCGCGGTCGCAACGCTAAAGTTGATTTTTTTTTTTAATTTTCAAAAGATTCAACTTTAGCGTTGCGACCACACGCTCCAGAATTTCTTACAGTTAACAACAACACATTTCTAAAAAAAAACATATTTCGATTTACATCTGATCTTTCGTGTCCCGTTATTACCTGGATGGATTTAAAAAAACAAAAAAAACATATCACTTTCCATGCATGATGATGTGGACTCTTCAGATGGAAACCTTCTCTAAAAAAAAAGACCTTAAAAAGGCACAGTTTATTAAAACACGGATCCTACATTCATCAGAAAAACCTCAACCAATAGAAAATTTGGCAAGAATCGAACCAAGCAATTCCATTGGTCAATCGTCTTCTGAAATTCATGAATTAAATTGCGCCAAAACGATATATATATACTTTTGAAATATATATAGTGTTATATAATAGGAAAGGCAGACTCTAGCCCCTTTCAGTGGAATAGGAATTAGCAGCATAATAGCTGTAAAATTCGGGAACCTTCAAGATGTTATCTTTTTTAACTCCGTCTTTAAAATAATCGCTGACCAGACGAAAAAGAAAATTGTTAATACCAAAAGCTTTCTGTCAGTCTAGGAAATTTTATGGGCCTCAAAATGACAGTTAAATGTTAATCCACGACGTTTGGAAAAACAATCTTGCCGCGCTTTTCAAAGAACACTCACTGACTCACTTTGAACATTCAACGAACGACTCTCGAAACTTTCCACTAAATTTCTTATACATATTGATTTCTAATCATTACAAAAATAAGAAATACGAAAATTTGCGAATACAAATACAAAATACGATTAAGGTTAACTACTTTGACAAACTCTTTTCCTGCAAAAAAACTTAATTTTATTATTACAATCTTTTCTACAAACAGAAAATAGCAAACATTACGATACAAGAGACATTAACCATTTCAGCATACACATACAATTTACACACACAACTCCTTTGTACAGATATTATTCCAGTTTGTAAATGTTTAATTGAATATAAATGTTGTATTGTTTTGATTATATATGTCTCGTTTTTCCTTGTTTGAAATATCACGATTGTTTGTATATTTGTTTGGGACGCGGTCAAACACGACAACCATTAATAACAAATCCTTCTGAAACGTTAAACAACCATTTTTCGACGTCCCTAAAAACAATGATGTCTGTTCCCCGACGAACAGATGGACGATACTAGTAAAAAAACAAACCTTATACAAGTTGAATTTATTAAAAACAGGGATCACAAAACATTCATCTTGAGGTTCCTGGATTAATGTAATTTTAATAAATTTGTTTGCTGTAAATGTATTCTCGCCATTTATATAATTAACTTCACTAATCTGTTTTTTTTGTATACGAATGATTCATGTAACCACTATAAATTGAACTATATATATATATATATATATATATATATATGATTCTATGATTATGAACTCTAGAACGGTCGACATCAACTGGTTAATAGTAATTAGTAGCATAAAAGAAAAGCAAAATATCGGGAAAAAGTTCTGTAAAATTATCTTTTTTTTTAAATTTTTCCGGCCCTTTAAAATAAAAGAGAAATTTTAATCTTACACCGAAAAATGCTAATTGTTAATACAAAAAAGATTTCTGTTTAGCGCCTCTTAGGAATAACGTAATTTATGGGCCTCAAAATAGGACAGTTATCAATGTTAATTATAGGTTGAGATTTCTAGTTTTATAAAGTGTTCTGACTCAGCCCTCTCTTTTTCTTTCTCTCTCTCTCTCTCTCTCTCTCTCTCTCTTTCCCTTCGTCACAATCACACACACACACACACACACACACACATAGAATAGATAAATATACGACGCATATAAAATGAATTCAGTTTGCTATCCTATAATAAAAAGTTCTTTGTTTGCTTTCATTTGCGTCTTCTTTGGACAATTGCAGTCCACCATTACGGATCCAACAATTGCGTCCTTGATTATTTGCGTCCTTGTTATGGTGTGATTAGTAGTTGGGTTGATCAAATATATAAATGCGGCTGCGTGTTTCAAGATAATCAACATCCATACATTAAATTTAAACATCAAGGAAAAAAATCAAGCACAGTGAACATTAATAATATATTGTATTAACAATGGTATACAAATTTCAACAATAAGTATAAAGAAAGTTGCTTCCCTTTTTCCCTAATAAAAAAGGGTAAGTTTAGCTAATAAATGTTGAGTACAATATTGAATGTTATTTAACTACAAAGTTCAATTGAAGCCTTAGCTAAATACAGAATAGTTCCACAGTGTTTTTATCAGTGTAGAAAATGTAATGTTCATGAGTGATATCAATAGGAATTAGTATGATTACTCGATTGAGTAATAATTAAAATTAAAATGTCAATATAGCGCCGTGCCTTATTTTCCAAGAAATGAACTGCTACTGGTCTTTTGGTTGATAGCGAGATTCTTTTTTATAACGATGGGTAGGCTCCGGATAGCTTAGCGCCCAAAATATAGAAAAGATACTAAAATACGCGATTGGTCAGGAAATGGACCATCCGTGATTTTAGAGAAAAATTTGAATTACTTGCGATGGTTAAATTGTCCTATAATAAGTATCATGTATTTATTAACCAACGAGAATTGGAGAAAATGTAGGCGTGGCACTACATCCTTGATCATTTGCGTCCCTATACAAATTATCCCTGGATAATTGCGTAACCCTGATAAGTTTCTGAAGCTTTTAAAGGCAATTACAATTTTTTTTTAAATCATAAATTAAAAAAAAGGAATAAAGTAAAAAATTAAAAGTTTATTTTCGTTTAAAATACAATGGTAGATTAACAGTGTTGCAGATCACCCCTATGTATTTGTTTCATCGGCGTTTTTCTGATGATGGTGGTAGCTGCAATTTTCTTCGTCCACAAATATTTTTCCACCAGTCTTTGATTTTCCCAAATTAACCATGGTTTTCAAATAAAGATATAGTCTATAAAATCCGGAATCTATTAGATATGTTGTGGTACGCACTGTTAGATTGAACTAAAACTGCTAGCTTAATTTTCTCTTGCTTTAAAAAAGAACTTTTTCTCTCTTTTTTATTTATGGTAACTAACTTTCTGCTTGTTTAGTGTCATTTAAGGTATTGGTGTGCAAATTTCTATATTAAAAAACTGTTTGGAAAAAAAAATAAAATTTCAGAAAATTATCAAAGGTAGGCAATTATCCAGGGTTGCAATTGTCTAGGGTTGCTAATGTCCAGGGAGGCAATTGTCTGGTACGCAATTGTCATAGAACCATCCAGTTCGCAGTTTCCATCTTGGACTTAGGCGAGAAAAACCTTTTGGCGTGATACAGAGAACCAACTTTCCTTGCAGTAGATATAGCTATTGATTCAATGTAGTCGTTCCACCTCAGGTCGGTGGAAAATGTGAGACCAAGAAGGGGCAGAGAGACGCTCTTGCGAAGTTGATCATCAGCCATAGGAGGCAGGGAGGTTTCTCTATGGAGGGTAAATGACAACAGTTTCGTTTTTGAAGCATTAAAGTTCTCAGGCCAATTCCTGTCCCAGTCAACCACAGATCTGTTTCAAGACCAACGGCCAGGTTGTACGCAATTATCCAGGGACGCATTTCTCTAGGGACGTAAAGGTCCAGGGATACAATTGTCTGGTACACAATTGTCCGGAACACAAATATCCAGCACGCAACTGTCCATCCACAGTGTTTTCTCACCGGGTTTATTCAATTTATTTATACACTAGCAGCATGGCCCGGCGTTGCCCGTGCTTGATTCAAAAATCGTACGACTCATACAGCAATCGCTATCACTTGATTTAAAATATTTTTTGCCCTTCCTTGCTTTTTAAAGGAGTGCCCTTTGCTGTGCTGATGTTGCTACATGCCTTACTTCTTGCCTATCTCACACTGCGAATTTTTTTCTAAGCTCTATACTAAACATTAAATATGTTACGAAAAAAAGAACTAAACAAAATGAACGCAAAACGATCAGCTTTAAAAAAGGACTCGTAACTAGAAAAACCGAATGAAAAAAGAATGTTAACAACAAATACTTTTTCACACCCAACCCAGTTCTGCGGAATCAGAATCAACGTTGAGTTTAAGCAAGCGAATGAGCCAATTGGAGTAAAATTGCCATGCAGATTTAAATTTTTCCCACTTGTGAAGAATGCAGCTATCGATCTTTTTTGCATGCTAGTTAACATTCGTGTCAGTCAGCTGTTGGCTCTCACGTTGGCCAATAGAATCTTCCTGCCTATTCGTGGCAGCCAGCTATATGCTCTCACTCTGGCCAGTAGAAAATGGCCGCAAACTACATGACAACTGCCGTAGAAGCAAGAAAAAATCGATTATATCCACTATCGATGGGAGTTGGGAAATGCAAAGTCGGTCTTGGCCTTCCTGCTTATCATGGAGCCATCGAAAATTGCGGCCGTGCATTCGTTACACACACACACACACACACACACACACACACACACATCCTGCCTTTTATAGATAGAGATGTAGAGTGGTTAGAACGTTCGCTTTCTAAAGACTCGTGTTCAAATCTCTCCATGGTCGATTGTTGATGTTATCAGTCTGGAGGAAGAGATCTCAGCGTGTGGCACCTTTGGAAAGTGTCTGAAATCCATACCAAGTTGGGTGAAATCTGCGGAAGCCTTTGGGGGCCGTTGACGGTTGCGACGAAGTCACACTTCATCGTGACCAATGGTTTGAGCGTGTTGGCCTTGATAAGTAACACACACACACACACACACATAAAGAATAGATAAATATACGATGCATATAAAATGAATTCAGTAGCTATACAAAATAAAAATCGAAAAAGACAAGGGCGTGTTTTCTCGGTTCTAGGATAGTTGCAACTAGACAATTGTACCCCGGACAATTGTTTACACAATTCCGTCTGCTTAGCATAGTTGCACAACACAACAAACACAAAAGTGCACAGGCGTCTTAGCAGCCACCCATCCTATTCAACCTATAGAGTCCTAGAAATCCTACCAGGATTCTTTTATGCATATGACGCAGTGTTGATAGCATTTTGACGTACAGAACGAAAAGAACGAATTAAAAATCAACTACAAGACGACAGAATAAATGGTTTTTAGCAAAAGGGGCAACCCAACAGGACAAATTACAAATTGGAGATGCTAAAAGTAAACAAGTACAACAATCTAAATATCTGCAAAGTATTTTAACAGAACGCAAAATGCTACACTGAAATCTGAAGGAGCATTGAACTAGCGAAAGATATATCCAAAAGATTAATGGATTAATATCAATCCTCCTATATGACAGTGAATGCTGGACAATTTCCTCACAAATGAAGAGGAGACTTGAAGCAAGAGAAACGAAAGAAAAAACTGAACTGATGTAATATCAATCCTCCTATATGGCAGTGAATGACAATTTCCTCGCAGATGAAGAGGAGACTTGAAAAGAAAACAAAGAAAAGAGTGTTGAACTGCTATATAAATCCTCCTATATCAAATGCTGGACAATTTCTTATGATTGAAACAAGAGAAACAAAGAAAAGAGTGCTGAACTGCTATGCTGCATCAATCCTCCTATACAATGAATGCTGGGCAATTTCATCACACATGAAGAGGAGACTTGAAGCAAGAGAAACAAAGAAAAGATTGCTGAAATGCTATGTAATATCAATCCTCTTATATAGCAATGCATGCTGCACAATCTTCTTACAGATGAAGAAGAAATTTGAAGCAAAATAAATGTGGTTTTACAGAAGAATGTTGAGAATACCATGGACCGAACATGTGAGCAACGACGAAGTTTTAGAGAAAATAGAAAGATGTCTTACACCTAACACCAGAAAGAGAGAGTTGAAATTTCTAGGGCATATAATGAGGAAGGATAGCTTGGAAAATTTGATACTCACATGTTAGATTGAAGGCAAGAAGGACAAAGGAAACCAACGCATAACATTTAGTTAGCGTGTGTAAATGACTGGCGGAACAAGGTTTAGGAGAGATGACAAAAAACAAAATTTATTGAGAGCTACAACGGACAGGATATTGTGGAGAGCCATGATCGCTTACGTTCTGAGGGGACGGGACAAATTCTTTAACCTAGTCTACTTCAAATCTATACTTCTAAAATCTCCTCCTGAACTTTTATTCACTAATTATTTTTCTCCTCAATAGGAGTAGATATGTTCGCCTATCGTCCGGTTCGCACTTTGTTCCCTGTTTTTGATTCTCTTTAAAACCCAGTAGCTTCTTCCGCCTTAGTGGCATTATCGCCTTCCTTCGGGGAAGACGATTAAAAAGAAATGGGCGTGTCGTAAGCATCTCCATGAAAAAAATGTTAAAACCTTCCCATGAGACCAAAAGCCATCATTACCAAAACATGAAAGAGTTTAGTCAGGTGTTGCTGGCAAATAAGCAAATGTTCTTTTATGTTTGTTCGCTGTCTTATGGAAGTACTCACTTCGGTATCCACAACTAATATGGCAAAGACCGGCCACTCTATCGGGTGGCCTTTAAGCTAGCTCTTGCACAGGCCTCTTCATTGGGCCTTCGGCTGGTTCAGGAGTTTGAGAGTCCCTACGTCTTTGCATATTCTCAGCATTGGAAGCTCTCCTGGCTGCCTTTTGATCTGGGTTTTCATTTACACGGGACTTTCTTTTCTTGACTGCAGCCTTGGCTCTTTTGATTGCAATCTGGTCCTCTGTTGGTGGAGATTTCTTTTTGCGAGGCATACTACTGCTGTATGCGATAGGTAACACTAAACTACAGAAGAACTCAAAATTGATCGCTGCATTCAAGTATTGCATTAATATTGAAGTTTACCTTTTAAAAGTTCAACGATAATTCTTCCGCCGTTACTTAATTTAAACACAATTTGATGTACATAGGTCTTTACTTTCCGTACAAACAATTATTTTTTTATTTCATGGGTGACTGGATTTCGCAATTAATTTCGATTATTCTCAAATTTATTTCCAATTTATTGAAACTGTTATCACACAAAAAAATCGTCGCAAAAAATCACATAAACAAATCGCCGAAAACAATCGCGGTAATGAAAACTTGGGAATCCAAAATTTCAGGTGACTACAAACGAAAGAGTTCCCCAAAGGGAGGTAATTATAAAACAAGGGAGATTACTACCGATTACCTTATTACATATATTTTGATAATTTCCTTATTGTTTATAAATTTTTAATTCAAACGATTTCTTTTCAAATTGTTTTCTTCATGAAATGTTAAATAATAAACATCACATTGTATTTCGTTCCTTTAGTTTTATAATCTTCTCAATAAATATTACTGAGGGAGTTAAAAAAAAAACGTGTAATAGCGGTCTCAAGGGAATAATCGTCCTTTTGATACCAATGTATTTTGGGGTTTTTTTTTCGGACATGAAGGTTAAACGTTTCCCACTGTTTTTTATCATTCCGCTCCACATTTTCATCAATGTCGATTTTTGTGTAAAAAGCGGATCACAGCTTCATACATATTTTCAGAAAACATTAACTTCTCATTGAACAATAAATATTAAATCTCGTGTATCTTCACGTACATCGTTCTCAATCAGCAAAACAAAACATATCAGGCTCCAGACTGAGTTTTGTAAGACGATTTCTGAGTCGTTAACAAATATTAAAAAAATACAATTTACCTATAGAATCGTCAATGTTTGTCTACTCACCCCCGTTAAAAATAGACTCTTCTATAAGAATTAGCTTTGACCAATCAACACCACACATTGTGAAACTCGGCTTGTTATTGGTCGAGGCGACTCTAGAATGTGTATCCATGGTCAAAAATCTGTTTTCCCGCCAGGCCACTGGGAGCCTACTTTGGTTTCCCAAATCAAATAAAAGGACGAATTTCAGTCCAATTCACCAGTCAGACCTCCACACCTAGAGAGATGCCCATCAACTCCACGCCAGTCAAAACTCTGACTTTGCCGCGCAAAAATATTCTCTGACTCAGCAACCTTCGGGCACACTCTATCTCTCTCTAGAACATTTCTCAAACTTCACTTACTATACTTTCAAAGTAATATTTCTCACTACATAACAAGTATCAGTAACTAACAATCTATTTTTCTCAAGCAGATAAAGGTACGCAACTTTGAATATTTGTATAAACACACTTACGTACATACACTAACAATTCAACCTCAACACTGAACATTTTTGTACGTGATCAAACGAACAGTTTAATTCTGTGAACAAATCTCATCAATACCTGCAAACGCACCCAAACATTCACAATAACACAGTACACAATTAAATACACTAATCCTCATTTATCCATCAAATCTTAAACCCACAGTATATTAAATTGTATATAAATTGATGTTATTGTTACGCATTCAACTTTTGTCTTGTTTTTAACTTTATTTGCGTGATTTGTTCCAAGTATTTGTTCTAAATAATTGTTGTGGACGAATGTTGTAGAACACGGCCTCGAAATTCCTTCTGATCAATTTAAATGCAATCACCAGTCTGCAACATACCTGTTCACAACTACGTCCGAATACCATCAACCTAGTTTTTGACCTGATTAAAATAAATGCTTTTTGAAGCCAGTCACGTGACCGAAAAAAACATATAAATTGAAGGTACGCGGGAACCCTGTCAGTGAGAATTTACGACGACTTTAGATTGATTATTGGGTTCATCACCACCTCCCCTCTCATATTTAATCATCCATAGAATTGTATGTATTTTATTATCATTATTTTTTTAAATATCATAGGGTGCGTTTTTTGTAGTTCCCCTGAAAGGATGTGGTATTATGGTGTATGGAGGATTGATTGGTGATGGACGAGATTTGTGGTGAATGGGCAAATTGTAATGAGTGAATGGGTCATGAGTCGGATTAGATAGGTATAAGATAGTTAGTGATGACCAACCACAATCCCTCCCTTTTTTCAGCCTTGTGCCATAATTATGTATTTTTACATATCGAGAATTTACGATGACTAGCATTTTGCTAAAAACGAGTCCATGACGGTTTTATCATGACTGCAGCGAAGTACAAAGTTTGAATCTCAAGTTCTTTAACATGAAATAAATTCACTGTAATTCAAGCTAGAATTCCAACTCACTCACCAACTTTTTCTGGAACTTACTAAAAACTATTCAATCACACTATTGAATCGAATTATTACGAAACTTAATTACAAACATTTCAAATAATATATTTAACTATGAGCAACAAAAACAAATTAAACATTACGGAACATTCACTTCTCCTACTTAAACTTTACAGTTTGTCAGGACCGGAGAAGAAGTCTCTTATATCCGGGTTTGGTCTATTTTATATACATTAACACAGGCTCTATTTTGGGACCAGAGAAAATCTCTCTTATATCCGGGTTTCTCTTATATCCGGGTTTGGTCTATTTTATATACATTAACACAGGCTCTATTTTGGGACCAGAGAAAATCTCTCTTATATCCGGGTTTCTCTTATATCCGGGTTTGGTCTATTTTATATACATTAACACAGGCTCTATTTTGGGACCAGAGAAAATCTCTCTTATATCCGGGTTTCTCTTATATCCGGGTCTCTTATATCCGGGTTACACTGTATCAACAAATTTTCAGCTTTACAGAATTCTTTAAACTCTCTTTCAGTGAACATTTTGAGTGACAAGTTAATTCAACTTTTTGTGAGCACAGGTAAAAAAAATTTCAGTAGTAAAGACTTTAATTCAGTCAAAGGGAAGTAACTCATATTAACAATTCATGTAAAACCGTTGATATATATAAAATTTATAAATAAATATTGTACCTATTATGAAAAGTTATTTTCTTGTCTTCTTTCTCTTGTTTGCTTTTCGTTTGCTTACACATTCGTAAAGTAAAAAATGTACGGCTTGATTCACGCCATCAATAACACTAAAGTTTAATAAGTAAAACCGGGTCGTTTTTTTCAAATACGTCTATTTTTTTTTTCTTTTACAGTAAGATTGACCCTGCAAAAGGTTCGAGGCCCACTCGAGGTAGAGGGTTACAGCTTAAGAGGTATAGTTGATGCGGATAAATGGGAAAGATAACCCTAGACTTAAACAAGTTAAGAATATTTCAGTGATCGGGGAAACATCTTCTTTGGAGTCCGTTTCAGAGAGGATGTGGGATCTTCCACAACAAACCAGCCTTACCTCTTTTTAGGAAATGCACTCTTCCTATCTGGTAAGTAACATCCTACTTTCATACAAATATAACAAGTATTCATTGGTCAATCACCTTCAATCTAGCTTGTTGATTGGTCAGTTCAAACCGCCTGCACGCGACCAATCTGTTTTCCCGCTCATATGCTGGGAGCCTCGCGACCATTATATAAACCTAACAAGTGTAAACTCCCTTGAGTTTTCTTTTCATCTCTCTCGTACGTCTCATTCCTTGCTACCAAGTGCCAAAATGTAACCTTCAAGAACTCCCGTCTTAACCATTGCGTTAAAGACAATTACCAACATTCACGAACTCTGAAATCACTTCTGAACTTTTACCAACTTTACAACTCACAATTCCAAACTTTATTCTTCTAAATTACAGTTTAATATTACTTCTTCTTAATATGAACTCCGGTACAACTGATACCTTTTTAGTTCGCATGCATGTACATCAAACATTAATAAATTTAATTGTTATATTTTGAAATCATTCCGTTCAATTATGTATTTTATACTATACGTCAAATATAAATTGCATTGCGTCCACGCATTGTCCTTAATTTCACCTTTCCTGGCCAAAGTTAAATATTAGTAACTCAATCACTACAATAATGATGACTGCGACGTCCGTCGTTCGACATTCACGACAACAATGGTAATACAATCGCTACATATTTAGTGATCCTGTCGGAAATAAACAATAATGGTAACCCCTATCACTACAAGCAGAACTTCGTGGAAAGAATCTGTTGTGTATAAGTATATAGACACAATAATAACATTTGAAGTGATAAAGGTGTCAGATTTACATAAAGCCATTAATTCTTTATATATATATATATATATATATATATATATATATATATATATATACATAACGATCTCCCCACAAAAGACCCCATAAAAAAGGTATTAATATTCGATTTCATTTACACAATGCCACATTTAAAAAGTTTTCGAAGGTCATTGAGATTTACAGAGAAAACTCATTTGAAAATACTTTTATGGGCTTCAGGGTGAAGAAGTACCAATGACTTAAAATGATTTTATGACCCAAAAATATTTTAATGCTAGCAGCATGGCCCGGCGATGCCCGTGCCCGATTCAAAAATCGTACGACTCATACAGCAATCGCTATCACTTGACTTAAAATATTTTTGCCCTTCCTTGCCTTTAAATGAGTGCCCTTTGCCGTGCTGATGTTGCTATATGCCTTACTTCTTGCCTATCTCACACTGCGAATTTTTTCTAAGCTCTATACTAAACATTAAATCTGTTACGAAAAAAAGAACTAAACAAAATGAACACAAAACGATCAGCTTTAAAAAACGACTCGTAACTGGAAAAACCGAATGAAAAAGAATGTTAACAACAAATACTTTTTCACACCCAACCCAGTTCTGCGGAATCAGAATCAACGTTGAATTTAAGCAAGCGAATGAGCCATTTGGAATAAAGTGCCATGCAGATTTAAATTTTTCCCACTTGTGAAGAATGCAGCTATCGATTTTTTTTTTGCATGCTAGCATGCTAGTTAATATTCCTGTTAGTCAGCTGTTGGCTCTCACGCTGGCCAATAGAATCTTTCTGCCTATTCGTGGCAGCCAGCTATAGGCTCTCACTCTGGCCAGTAGAAAATCGCCGCAAACTACATGAAAACTGCCGTAGAAGCAAGAAAAAATCGATTATTTCCACTATCGATGGGAGTTGGGAAATGCAAAGTCGGTCTTGGCCTTCCCACTAACTTGGAGCATGTGCATGTAAATTTCGGTGCAAATCCGTCGAAAATTGCGGCCGTGCATTCGTTACAAACACACACACACATCCTGCCTTTTATAGATAGAGATACAGGTAAGCAATTATCCACTTCTTAAGGGTGACACACAATTTTTTTTTTCTCGGCGTGTTAAATTGGGTGAACAGAATTCAAAATTTGATACAAGGACAATTTATCGCTAATTCGAATATTTCACCCTCTCTCTGTGTATGTGCCATGTCATTTTACGACATGAATGTCATGGACCTCCACAATTTTCCTGTCTTTTATTGCCCTTAGTAAGTCTTCTTCTTTGCCACGCCTCTTTATCTTTGTGGTCACTGCCCTCCCTGCTATTTTATTTACTCATGTAGCTTACTCGCAGCTTTACCCTGTTTCTATCTATCCAATCTTTACTAGTTATAGAGACCCTGTGTGCTTTAAGCCGCTCGACCACAGAAAGCGTTGCTAGACTGTTCGCTCTTAGTGGCCGAGTAGTCTAAAGCACGCTTCGTCCTAGGTAAAGCCTCTGATCGAGAATCTGGATGTTTTGAGGATCATAGAACCTCTTTTTAAATCGTTGTTTTTCCCAGGTTCATTCTGACCCCAGGTGGCAGTACCTGTTAGGGTCCCAGCTATGGGCAAATAATTTACACCCAGCAATACATTTTTATATCAAAATGACAATGAATGCAACAGTAAGAAAATATAAAAATACATTTTTATAGCGAAATTACCAACAATACATTTTATGATCTACAAACTACATATCTGTCTATATTTCTGAAAAGGCCGGAGCGTACAACGGCCGGAACGTCATGAATATGGCCATAAAGATGAAGACAAATGAAATCAAAGACGAGGATAACAGACTGAACAATGTAAATAGTGTAAATAGTTACAATACCTCATCTCAGAAACATAGACAGATCTTGAACAAGGCCGGAGGGTACAACGGCCGAAACATCGTGAATATGAAAACAAGTATGAGGACAACAGTCTGAACAATGCAGACAATGTAAGTAATTACAATGCCACATCGAAGAAATAGAGACAGATCCTGAAGAAGGCCGGAGCGTACAACGGTCAAAACGTCATGAATATGAAAACAAAGGTGAGGATAACAGACTGAACAATGTAAATAGTGTAAATAGTTACAATGTCTCATCTCAGAAATATAGATAGATCTTGAAGAAGGCCGGAGGGGTACAACGGCCGAAACGTCGTGAATATGAAAACAAACATGAGTACAACAGTCCGAATAATGTAAATAATTACAATGCCTCATCGCAGAAATAGAGACAGATCCTGAAGAAGGCCGGAGCGTACAACGGTCAAAACGTCATGAATATGAAAACAAAGGTGAGGATAACAGACTGAACAATGTAAATAGTGTAAATAGTTACAATGTCTCATCTCAGAAATATAGATAGATCTTGAAGAAGGCCGGAGCGTACAACGGCCGAAACGTCGTGAATATGAAAACAAACATGAGTACAACAGTCCGAATAATGTAAATAATTACAATGCCTCATCGAAGAAATAGAGACAGATCCTGAAGAAGGCCGGAGCGTACAACGGTCAAAACGTCATGAATATGAAAACAAAGGTGAGGATAACAGACTGAACAATGTAAATAGTGTAAATAGTTACAATGTCTCATCTCAGAAATATAGATAGATCTTGAAGAAGGCCGGAGCGTACAACGGCCGAAACGTCGTGAATATGAAAACAAACATGAGTACAACAGTCCGAATAATGTAAATAATTACAATGCCTCATCGCAGAAATAGAGACAGATCCTGAAGAAGGCCGGAGCGTACAACGGTCAAAACGTCATGAATATGAAAACAAAGGTGAGGATAACAGACTGAACAATGTAAATAGTGTAAATAGTTACAATGTCTCATCTCAGAAATATAGATAGATCTTGAAGAAGGCCGGAGCGTACAACGGCCGAAACGTCGTGAATATGAAAACAAACATGAGGACAACAGTCCGAACAATGCAGACAATGTAAGTAATTACAATGCCACATCGAAGAAATAGAGACAGATCCTGAAGAAGGCCGGAGCGTACAACGGTCAAAACGTCATGAATATGAAAACAAAGGTGAGGATAACAGATTGAACAATGTAAATAGTGTAAATAGTTACAATGTCTCATCTCAGAAATATAGATAGATCTTGAAGAAGGCCGGAGGGTACAACGGCCGAAACGTCGTGAATATGAAAACAAACATGAGTACAACAGTCCGAATAATGTAAATAATTACAATGCCTTATCGCAGAAATAGAGACAGATCCTGAAGAAGGCCGGAGCGTACAACGGTCAAAACGTCATGAATATGAAAACAAAGGTGAGGATAACAGACTGAACAATGTAAATAGTGTAAATAGTTACAATGTCTCATCTCAGAAATATAGATAGATCTTGAAGAAGGCCGGAGCGTACAACGGCCGAAACGTCGTGAATATGAAAACAAACATGAGTACAACAGTCCGAATAATGTAAATAATTACAATGCCTCATCGCAGAAATAGAGACAGATCCTGGAGAAGGCCGGAGCGTACAACGGTCAAAACGTCATGAATATGAAAACAAAGGTGAGGATAACAGACTGAACAATGTAAATAGTGTAAATAGTTACAATGTCTCATCTCAGAAATATAGATAGATCTTGAAGAAGGCCGGAGCGTACAACGGCCGAAACGTCGTGAATATGAATACAAACATGAGTACAACAGTCCGAACAATGTAAATAATTACAATGCATCATCGCAGAAATAGAGACAGATCCTGAAGAATAGTAACGGTCAAAACGTCATGAATATGAAAACAAAGGTGAGGATAACAGACTGAACAATGTAAATAGTGTAAATAGTTACAATGTCTCATCTCAAAAATATAGATAGATCTTGAAGAAGGCCGGAGCGTACAACGGCCGAAACGTCGTGAATATGAATACAAACATGAGTACAACAGTCCGAATAATGTAAATAATTACAATGCCTCATCGAAAATAGTGACAGATCCTGGAGAAGGCCGGAGCGTAGTCATGAATATGAAAACAAAGGTGAGGATAACAGACTGAACAATGTAAATAGTGTAAATAGTTACAATGTCCCATCTCAGAAATATAGATAGATCTTGAAGAAGGCCGGAGCGTACAACGGCCGAAACGTCGTGAATATGAATACAAACATGAGTACAACAGTCCGAACAATGTAAATAATTACAATGCCTCATCGCAGAAATAGAGACAGATCCTGAAGAAGGCCGGAGCGTACAACGGTCAAAACGTGATGAATATGAAAACAAAGGTGAGGATAACAGACTGAACAATGTAAATAGTGTAAATAGTTACAATGTCTCATCTCAGAAATATAGATAGATCTTGAAGAAGGCCGGAGCGTACAACGGCCGAAACGTCGTGAATATGAAAACAAACATGAGTACAACAGTCCGAATAATGTAAATAATTACAATGCCTCATCGCAGAAATAGAGACAGATCCTGAAGAAGGCCGGAGCGTACAACGGTCAAAACGTCATGAATATGAAAACAAAGGTGAGGATAACAGACTGAACAATGTAAATAGTGTAAATAGTTACAATGTCTCATCTCAATAGATAGATCTTGAAGAAGGCCGGAGCGTAAACGGCCGAAACGTCGTGAATATGAAAACAAACATGAGTACAACAGTCCGAATAATGTAAATAATTACAATGATCGAAGAAATAGAGACAGATCCTGAAGAAGGCCGGAACGTACAACGGTCAAAACGTCATGAATATGAAAACAAAGGTGAGGATAACAGACTGAACAATGTAAATAGTGTAAATAGTTACAATGTCTCATCTCAGAAATATAGATAGATCTTGAAGAAGGCCGGAGCGTACAACGGCCGAAACGTCGTGAATATGAAAACAAACATGAGTACAACAGTCCGAATAATGTAAATAATTACAATGCCTCATCGCAGAAATAGAGACAGATCCTGAAGAAGGCCGGAGCGTACAACGGTCAAAACGTCATGAATATGAAAACAAAGGTGAGGATAACAGACTGAACAATGTAAATAGTGTAAATAGTTACAATGTCTCATCTCAGAAATATAGATAGATCTTGAAGAAGGCCGGAGCGTACAACGGCCGAAACGTCGAATATGAAAACAAACATGAGTACAACAGTCCGAATAATGTAAATAATTACAATGCCTCATCGAAGAAATAGAGACAGATCCTGAAGAAGGCCGGAGCGTAAACGGTCAAAACGTCATGAATATGAAAACAAAAAGGTGAGGATAACAGACTGAACAATGTAAATAGTGTAAATAGTTACAATGTCTCATCTCAGAAATATAGATAGATCTTGAAGAAGGCCGGGCGTACAACGGCCGAAACGTCGTGAATATGAAAACAAACATGAGTACAACAGTCCGAATAATGTAAATAATTACAATGCCTCATCGCAGAAATAGAGACAGATCCTGAAGAAGGCCGGAGCGTACAACGGTCAAAACGTCATGAATATGAAAACAAAGGTGAGGATAACAGACTGAACAATGTAAATAGTGTAAATAGTTACAATGTCTCATCTCAGAAATATAGATAGATCTTGAAGAAGGCCGGAGCGTACAACGGCCGAAACGTCGTGAATATGAATACAAACATGAGTACAACAGTCCGAATAATGTAAATAATTACAATGCCTCATCGCAGAAATAGAGACAGATCCTGAAGAAGGCCGGAGCGTACAACGGTCAAAACGTCATGAATATGAAAACAAAGGTGAGGATAACAGACTGAACAATGTAAATAGTGTAAATAGTTACAATGTCTCATCTCAGAAATATAGATAGATCTTGAAGAAGTCCGGAGCGTACATCGGCCGAATACGTCGTGAATAGGGCAATAAAGACGAAAACGACAGTCCGAACAATGTAAATTGTACAAATAATTTGAACACCTCATCTCGGAAATATTATTTTAGGATAATTTTTATTCCATTTTATATTCGCCATGTTTTGCAATGGTGTTTTGTCATTTATCAGGCAACTCTTCAATGACTTTGGAGTAAAATTCTACAGGTTTTAATATGACGAACTCTTGAATATGGTTTTATTTAGAAAATGTTTTCACAATCAAAACATTTTGCTACGATCGAAAACGGTAATAATCAGTTGGTGCAAGGTACAGACGAATACGGCGGGTGGAGTAAAATTAACCAAGTTCCAAAATTGTCTCCTGTATTACTCTTGCTCTATGCGGCTTTGCCTTGTCCTTGGAAGGGAACAGCATTTGTCCTTTAATCCGCTGTGTACGCTGCCATTATCATACAAAGTACTAGACATACTCGTGTATACGTCAGCTTCATACATAGTGAGGACCCTGAAATTTTGTGTGAAAAACCTGATTTTTTTTTTAATACTGCTCGTGTATAAGGAGATCCCAGTTTTTGATTAATATCAGTAGATCTACCGTAGTCAAATACTCTTTCCCTCCGTGGAGATATTTTGTTCCCGGTAAACCGACTACTTAATTTCAAACAAACTATGTGGACACACACACACGCACACACGCACACACACACACACACACACACATACACTACGTCTAAATACATAATTGTTTTTTTCTCTTTTTTTGACTATCTGTATGCATGAAAATATAATTTCCTATTTCTCGGGTTTTTTTTAGCTACCGTATATGCTCGTGTATAAGTCTAATTCATGTATAGTGTGACCCCTGAATTGTTTTGTGAAAAATTTGCTTTATTTCATAATGCTTGTGCATAATGTGACCCCAGCTTTTGAGATGTACTAGTAGTCAAATATTGCAGTACTGGGCATCACCCTGGGCATATTTTGTAGCAAATAAATGGTCTTCATTCTTTTTTGTACAAAGCTACGCACAAAATGATGTGAAAAAAACACTTATCGTAAAATATCTGATACGAAGATTTAGATACCGTATTTTTGTTTGCGTTCATGCCTGACTTCTACAGAATAAGGAGCACAATTAAAGTATATATATATATATATATATATATATATATATATATATATATATATATATATATATATATATAAGACAAAAGGGTTGTCTTTGAAAAAGCAATGCTTCAGCGATGTACACACGAACGAAAATGATCCCAAAATGAAGAACAGAAAAAAAAACATTGTTAATTCTTCATTTATATAAGATATTTGTAGATTTTTAAGTGGTCCGCATAGCGGTTGAGGCTCTGTTGTTCATGTAGCCAGAGAAAGAAAGAATGTAGACTGCGAGAAGCAGGCTAAAGTAGCTTACCTGTACCGTTAAGGTTAACCAAAGGGTACTGTGAGAAGGGAGACCTCACCAGGTAGGTCGCGGTTGCCGAAAATCACTGAATTTTTACGCGTCCCCCCCACCACCACACACACACACAAAAAAAAAATATTAACCTCTGAATAGTGCAACCGGTCTCCGAAAATACATGATATTTAACATCTTCAGAAAATTACCTGTGTATAGTGCGACCCCACTATCTTTTGCGTAAAAACTGATCATAAAAAGCCGCACTATACACAATTATATACGGTAATAATTATTGTTATGGGAACTTACCCATAATAATAATAATGGACTATTCCTGACAATATAAATACTGCGCCTCTCAAGAGGCATGGGGAGATTGTAAGACGAGGAGAGATAATTGAGAGCATATTGTAAGGATAGTGATACTTGTCGAGACAACATAGTTCACTCTAACCAAATCTGATAGTCATTACTAATACTTCTACTTCTTTGTATTATATTTCTGTTGTAATATATCTTTGTATTCCATACCTGTGTTCGTGTTATTCTTCCATTGGTTCTAACCTTGGACCATCACCGTAAAACAAGGATATTGGACCCTAACTATTATGATGATAGTCAGGCAAATAATACAGGAATCCCTCGATTAATGCGCCTTCGATTAATGCGTTATCTAAGTAATTATTATCTAAGTAATTATTACGTTATCTAATTAATTATTATCTAAGTAATTATTACGCTACCTAAGTAATTATTACGTTATCTAAGTAATTATTATCTAAGTGATTTATACGTTATCTAAGTAATTATTATCAAAGTAATTATTACGTTTAGTAATTATTATCTAAGTAATTATTACGTTATTTATGTAATTATTATCTAAGTAATTATTACGCTACCTAAGTAATTATTACGTTATCTAAGTAATTATTATCTAAGTGATTTATACGTTATCTAAGTAATTATTATCAAAGTAATTATTACGTTTAGTAATTATTACGTTTAGTAATTATTACGTTTAGTAATTATTATCTAAGTAATTATTACGTTATCTAAATAATTATTATCTAAGTAATTATTACACTACCTAAGTAATTATTACGTTATCTAAGTAATTATTATCTAAGTGATTTATACGTTATCTAAGTAATTATTATCAAAGTAATTATTACGTTTAGTAATTATTATCTAAGTAATTATTACGTTATCTAAGTAATTATTATCTAAGTAATTATTATCTAAGTAATTATTATCTAAGTAATTATTACGTTATCTAAGTAATTATTATCTAAGTAATTATTACGTTATCTAAGTAATTATTATCTAAGTAATTATTACTTTATCTATGTAATTATTATCTAAGTAATTATTACGCTAAGTAATTATTACCTAAGTAATTGTTGCGTTATCTAAGTAATTACAGTGGTGTTGAAACGGTTACAAATTGATAAATCTTATAATATAAGATAATATAATATAAACACGTGAGAACGAAGATGAACGCAAATTAGATAAAAGCAAAAACATTGGTAATTCTTCAGGTATTTGTAGATTTTAAGCGGTACACATAATGAATGATGTTCTGCTGTTCATGTAGCAAGAGAAAAAAAGAATCTACGTTTCAGGAATCTGGTTAAAGGAGCTTACCTGTACCGTTGAGGTTAACCAAAGATACGATGAGGATGGAGGCCTTACCAGGTAGGTCGCGATCGCCGAAAATCACTGAATTTTATCCCCACCTCATAAAAAATTAACCTCTGAATATTGCAACCGGTCACCGAAAATGCTTGATATTTAACCTCTTCAAAAAATGACCTTTGTATAGTACGCCCCCCTATTTTCTGCGTAAAATTACCTGTATATAATACGACCCCCCTATTTTCTTCGTAGAAAAAATAATCATAAAAAAACGCACTATACTCAGTGTAATGACAAAAGTACGCAGGTGTAGGCTTTAAGAAAGATTTATTCAACTGAGAATATAAGGTTCGCGCATAGTGTCCTTTTATAGTCCCAGTAAACAAAAATAGCTCTCTCAAGTAATAAAACAAGGGGACACCACTCTTGATCATTCATAACACTCATGTATAGACGGCAATAATTATATTTAGATACTGTACTTTTGTTTCCGTTTATGCCTGACTTCTACAGAATAAAGAACACGACTGGAAACATATACGGTATCACCCTCCCCACTATGCTTAAGAATATACAGTGTGTTAGTGTCTACCAAATTAATTTTTAACTGCCACGTATAATTAGTAATCCGGATAATACGTTCAACATTATAACTGGTTCCTCAAATCGTAAATTACTTATGAGTCAATCTAATAGTTTACGAGACGAAGAATTTTTAAATGTTGCAATGGCTGAAAGAAGAAAGTTATTAAGCAAACAAAAAAAAGGACAGCAATTTTCGAAAAGCGTAAAAAAGAATAAAAATTAAATGCGGGGCGAGTGGGGGGTGCAAAAGGGGGTCAAATTTTTCCCATGTTTCCATGACGTCACACATTTCACAACGGACCACAGTAATTGACTTGTACCAAGATAACTCGTTACTTACCTCTTATGCGAACAACATGACGCCTTTACAATATCCAAGCATCGACGGACTCTTCGAAAAACTATGCTGATCATTGTAACAACAAAAGGCCAACTGAACTTAACAACTGAAGAGGTCAAATACACAAGCGAGTCAATAAAAAAAAAACGCAAACAAAATTCTATGGAACGTCAGAAATGCTACAATTTAAAAATTGGCTTACCGTATATAATCGTGTATCATGCAACCTTTGCAAACCTAATTTTGAAGCTAATTTGACTACAGTAAATGGATGTATAGTTTAGTCAACGGCATAGCGAGAGCCAACATTACATACGCTAATTTTGTATCTCGTGTATGATGCGACCCTCTTAAAATTAGCTTCGAAATCAGGTTTTTGAAAGTCGAATGAAACACGAGTATAAACGATGCATAATTATGTGCCAAAAGACCTCATTTATGAGATTTTTCCCGAAATTGTCTTACGGCCACATCAGGTTGAAACATCGGTTCTTCTACGATTAAAGTTAAGCAACGCCGAGCCTGGTTAGTATCTAGATGGGTGACCGCTTTGGAATACCAGGTACTGTGAGTTTGGGTGAGCGGATGGTGTAATGGATGACGGCTCGGAATTGGAAATCGGTGAGCATCCACTTACGCGCAAATACCGTAGGGAAAGGTTTGAATGCACCTCTTGCCCCCCAGCTATGGGTTAATTAGTAATATTTGCATTACTAAATCATTATTATCTCCCAGAAAACTCTTGCAATCTAAAAACATTTTCTGGCTTTAAATATCTTGTAAAAGGTTGATAAGCCGTAAAAAACAATCATACATAAATTTATCTCGTATTCAAACTTGTGGATGCCAGCTCTAAGGAACGCAACACGTAGCTGAATATTTCCCCATTTGTCTTAAATACACACACATATTCTTGGAAATACCAAGCTTGGATGTGTAGTTGGTGTATTGGATAACGGCTCAGAATTGAAAATCGGTGATCCGAGTTCGAACTCCAATTGGGTTCATTATATTCACTTACACGCAAATGCTGTTGGGAAAGGTATGAATCCATCTCTACTTCCCCCAACTATGGATTAATTAGTAAGATTTTTATCACTAAATCATTATTATCTCTCCAAAAATTCTTGAAATCTAAAAACTTTTTTATGAATGTAAATGACCTGCAAAAGTTTGATAAGCCATAAAAAAACAAATCGATAAAATCAATTTTCATAGAAAGAATTTTCGTTGAACGGCTTTTCGTGTAACGCCTTTTAATCTAAATGACTATTCTCAAATTACTTTTCATCGGAAAATGTACATTTTTTAATACTTATTCATTTTTATTTATTTTTTTATTTTTAAATATACAGTGACACTATTTTGTTACTGGAAATTATAAGAAAATTCTCTTAAAATAGAAGAAACGATATACTGACAGGCCCCTCATAAATAAGAAGGGTTAATGAATAAAACACGTTGTAAAAATTTAATTCTCATACAGACAGCCACCTGAATTGTGTGTCGGGGTTTTGAACAATGAAAAACATAAGTTGGACGTGGGTTTGAACTGTGACAGGCCAAAAGGGCAATAATGATTGACACGTATCACACACAGCTGAAAATACGAGCTGTGAATGGGAAACTTTATTTTCGTAAACAATAAACTTAGAATTAATCTTTCCTCGTCGGAAGGTGGCCGAAGTAGCATGCGTAGATGAGACACCGAGGAAGTTGGAAGTGCCACCCACGTTCACTGAGGAGGATTAGTGGGAGATGATAATAAGAGAAAGTGGAAGTTATCAGGTGAAGTGGTGCCCTACCCATGGAAGAAGAGAATACCCCCAAATTATGAAGTAATTTAATTCTCAGCAACTAATCAAGGAAGATGACAGCAGGGGTGGGGGTGAAACACCAAATTCTCCAACTGCGCCGTGCCCCACGCTTGTTTGGGCGAACGTCAATAAATACGAAGGTCCGAAGCAAGATCGTCAGACGGAAGAGAGCTCGTTCCAGCCACCAGTCGCGATACATCCCACGTGATTATCTGCCGTAGAGAACACCTGGCTTCAGCCTTGTGCTGAACTTTACCAAATCAGCAAAACGAACTTTACCAAGTCAACAAAAGTGTCACGTCCGAGTTAGAAGCGGATTAGACTGATAATGTTTTGCGTGCGAAATCTTGATTTAACCAATAACTGTATGAAGAACTTGATATAAAAACTATTTAATTTTTTTAATTTATTCGAGTGTTACTTTCTTACTGTGCGTCTTCGCCCTGCTTGGACCAGTCCAATACGAAGATACCATACGAAGATTCGATCTTGGCCGCCTTATGATCAAGCAAGTCACAACGTGGGATAAGGTCGGACCTGGATCGAAGTGATCACCTCTATCGATCAGCTGCAGGTATTGGACGTTTGGGACGACCGCGGAGTGTGTAGGGCGATATATTCTGTTTTCCTGTTTTTTTTTTGGGGGGGGTTGTTTTTTTTTAATATTTTGTTATAAGTTTTGTTAATATGATATTTTAAAATCTTTCCAATCTGAACAGAGTAGCAGTGTAGACGCTTTTGGATTCTGTCAAAACTGGAAAGTGAAGACTGAGCAGCTGCAGCCCAGACATGCTAATAATACTCCATTTTCGTGGCATTGTAGAGGACGGGCTAGTTTCCCACCCTACAATCCCTTTCCTACAGACACAGAATCCATCACGACTCTATCGCTACTTCCATGGCAAATGACGAGCTCCATTCTTTAGTGTCGCCAGTTCAGACCTTTACAACCGAGATCCGCCTTGCTACGTCCACGGAGCTGAATCACTTTCACTCTCTTCATACTAGTGTAGACTTCAAAGGACCATTACCGTCGAATTCTCGCAACTGCTTCATTCTAACAGTGGTTGATGAGTACTCCTGTTTTCCTTTCGCTTTTCCATGTGCCGATGTCTCAGCCGTGACCGTCAAGAAACGTTTAACTAATATATTTTCTATTTTTGGAAACCTTTCTTTTGTATACTCAGATCGTGGCGCATCTTTCATGTGAGCTAAATTAAAAGAATTTCTGCATTCTCGAAGCATCGCTACCACTCGAAGGACCGCCTTTAATCGTCAAGGAAATGGTCAGTCAGAATGATACAATGGCATCATCTGGCAAACGACGAGGCTGGCTCTACGCTCAAGTAATCTTGTTGTTAATTGGGAAAAGGTTCTAGATGTAGCCCTCCGCAGCATTCGCTCATTGCTTTCCAATTCCATTAACTATACTCCCCATGAACGTATATATATGTTATAGTAGAACACACCTATTCTATAGTTAATAGACTCTCCCACCTATAATAAGTAGGAGTAGTAGGAGTCGCTCGCGGAGTTGGTCAGTCAGTCGACCGGCTGATCGGTTGAACTCTCTGCCTTCGGGCGGGGAGGAACCCGAAAGAGGCTACGATGAAGGGCGGATTCTCTTTCGGGGAGGTAAACCGACCCTGAACCCGTTTATACGGGTTCAATGGGCATATTTTTGGCCGAGCCCACGGACTCGGAAATTCCACGTTAAACCGACCTTGTGCCACATGATGCCCTCGTGTGTGGGGGGGGGGACTGAATATCGTTGGTCAGTCAGTCGATGTCGGACGACCGTTAGTCGGATCTTATAGTATCAGCGACTACGACTAGATTTCTCTGCGTCATTACCTATTATATCAAGTTCCTAACGTTTTGTACGTCGAACCTATTTTAGGACCGACTTAGTACAAATACAAGCCTCTGTGAAACTACTCTACAACAATAAAATTATCAAAGGAAATCAGCTTCCATGCCAACATGGTTAACAAAATCTAAATCTGCTCTCCTGAAGTTCCATGTACGTGGAAGTAAAAATGAGCCTCTATTCGAGGCAGTTAACATTCTTGAAGTCAATCGGAAGTATGTTGATATGCGATTCAATAATGAACGAGAGACGACAGTGTCCCTGTACCGTATAGCTTCATGGGGGTGATAGAACGAACTACTGAACCTCATTCTATGCCCGAGAACCAAAAGGAACTGGATGTCCCTATCCAGTCTAATACTACACCTCTTTTACAGTGTCCTCTTCTACAGAGTGCCCTTGAAAATTCTGATGCCGAGAATTCATCTCCTACAACTCCTCACTCTCCTCTTTTGGATGATCGCCAGAGGACCTCTGTTGATATACTGAATTTTCGATGACCCTCTAGAATTCGTACAAAACCTCCGTATTTAGCTGAAAATTATCAATTGCTTTTCTCTTTTCTCTGTTTTCAATTTGAACAGCGATATCAACAGGACGTACTAAATCGTGGATGCCTTGAACTTTATTTAGGTGACGGAGAATGTAGTGATGAAAAGGAGCTCTTCGAGCAAGATTGATCTCCCTTTTCTTTTCCGTAATGAATAAGATCTCTCTTTCCGTCTGAAGATCTCTCTTCGGACCTTCGTATTTATTGACGTTCGCCCAAACCAGCGTGGGGCACGGCGCAGTTGGAGAATTTGGTGTTTCCCCCCTGCTGTCATCTTCCTTTTTTTCTTATGTTATATTCAGCCATTTTACGCTGAAACATAATCCCTGTGTCGATTTTAGTGGAATAAAGCTTTTCCAAGCTAAACAGATTGACTACTATTACCATACTCTGACTTCTTTTATTACAAAAAAGAAATTCCCCATAGACAGCTTCTTCCCCTAAAACACCAACTCTTTGAAATAGGCTTCCGAGTGGATACTTCCAGGAACACTTTAACCTTTTCAAGCCTAGTGTCATACGTTATGTATTCTCCATATCCTTATCTTCATTCCCTATTTCTTCCTCTTACGTTCATTTGACACATCTCATTGTGTAAACCTCTACCTTGAGTGACTCTTGGGCCTTGCATTGAGCGAACATTAGTTTAAATTTTAAAAAAAACTGTCTTGAAAAGAAATTTATTTTACATGGTTTCTCTGACCTCGGCTGAGATTTGCTGACTATGCAGACACGTTCCTCGCGATTCTATGACGAACAAATTCTTCGAGGTGTGTTTGGAGACCACAACAGGCACGTGAAATTGGCAGACATTACAGAGAAAGGAACGAGGTGGCTGTTTTGACTGTAAAAGTGAGGGCGAAAAGAGTGACGTTAATGAGTGCAGAGCAGCAGACCCCAACCCCGAGGGCCGCTGACCGGTAACGGGCCGCGGACCATTTGGTACAGGGCCCCGCACAGAAAGAATAAAAACTTTTTTCTCTCTCCATTTTATTGATTATCACGTCTCGTTTATTGTTATGCGCGTGACTGACACCGACCCAGTAACACTCCCCAACTCACCCCATCCAGGTCCGTGTAAAAATTGTCTAGCGTGATACCCAGTTCGTGAGATGAAACGAATGGGGTCTGCTGGTGTAGAGAGTAAAAAAAAAATTGTTTGCTTCCAGACTTCAAATACAGACGTGAACAGTGTTTGGTCAGTGTGGTTGAAATATTTCAAGCAAATAGATTTAACTAGAGTTAGATTTGTTTAATCATTTCTCCCCAAGCAAGGCAATAAAGCCACTGTGATAGAGAGAGTCTGAGAAACACACACACACGTATATTTTTTTAGTGAAATTGGAGTGAAATTGAACAGCGAAATTAGATCAGAGCATTTTTGTTTACTGATGGTGAAACCTGATCTAGGGCAGAAGTTGTACCCATTGGATCTGGGTCATCAGTAGACAATGGAAATGGACGAAATAATTTTTATTGATTAAAACTTGGAATAGAGCTGAGTAAGCAAGGAGGACCTTTAGAATTCACATGATTTTGGTTGAAACAGCCATAACCCTGTGATAATCACGTGCGAAGTAGTAGGGCCAAGAGTCGGTTATGATCAGCCGGATTTTTCTATATAAACGCGTAGTTATGCTGAACAAGAGGCAGACGGAAGAGAGAGACAGAAAAGGCAGACGGAAGAGGCAGACGGAAGAGAGAGAGACGGAAGAGAATTAGCTTGGGCAAGAGTTGGGCTAGAGACAGTGGAGAGTCGAGTTGGAGACTCAAGAATGAGAGGAAGTGACGTCAGAGATTGGAACGAAGCGTCCACTAACATGTGTTGTGGATATAAGTACCGCTGCTTCTGCTACCACGAATATTACTACTACTGTTACTACGGAGGAACGCCACTATAAACTTTAAGCCGCGCACAGAAATCTTATTCCCCCATCGCAAGAGTCGTATATCGTTCTGATACGATTTAACAAGTTAATCATAACACACACACACACACACACGCACGCACGCACGCACGCACGCACGCACTCTCTCTCTCTCTCTCTCCAATCTCTCTCTCTTTTTACTCAATCAATGTATGCGTTTTTACGTCAATTACTTTTCTTTTCTGTAACCCGTTTCTTTTCTATACTATTCTTTTCTACTATATAAAAGACATTAACAATTCAATCATTGAATAGTTGTTTGTCTGGCTTTCTGCAGATATTAGTTTTTTTTGCTGCATTCTAAATTTCTTAGCGCAGACTATCCAGCCGTGTCTACATCTTCAGTCGACCGTGGATGAACATCACTTCTGCTTTCTGGATCAAACCAAACACAACGTGGGCAGGAAGCAGGATTAAACCAGTGGACCGGTCGAATAATCTACGGATGCTCAGGGGACCTACGGCCACTCCTTTAAGTTCGGTTAGGACCGAGTAGACACCTCAACCCAGAGAGTAAGACGTCTGAGGTTGAGTGGCTGAGGCGAAAATGTTAGACCAATAACTACGAGTCAACTCGTGTTGGTTAAACTCAGTACTTTGTAGTAATCGTCAATCATACTAGCTTGCTAACCATTACTTTACCCAGAGGCAACCTTTTTTCATTCATATTTTTTAAATGATTTCACTCGGAAGCAAAGCATTAAAGCCACTAAGATGCTAGAGTTTACTAAGTTTGAAGGAATACAATAAAAGATAATGACATTATAAAGCAGCGAAGAGAGTAAAAGAAGAGGAACTAAGACGACAGAAGATAACAATTGGCATTTGGTTATGATTGCAAAAAGATACCAAAATCAAACAAACAAAAATAATTTAAATATCTGGGAAGTGTTCTATCGGCGGGCGTAGAACGCGACATTGAAATCAAAATAGGGATAGTCAAAGATACTTTCCAAAAGATAAGAAGAGGATTAAGAAACATAAAAATCTCGTTAGAAACAAAGAAAAGAGTACTGAACTGCTATGTAATATTAATCCTCCTATATGGCAGTGAATGATGGACAATTTCCTCACAGATGAAGAGAAGACTTGAAGCAAGAGAAACAAAGAAAAGTGTGCTGAACTGCTATGTAATATCAATCCTCCTATATAGCAGTGAATGCTGGACAATTTCCTCACAGATGAAGATCAATCCTTGAAATGCAAGAGAAACAAAAGAATAGAGTGCTGAACTGCTATGTAATATCAATCCTCCTATATGGCAGTGAATGATGGACAATTTCCTCACAGATGAAGAGAGAGACAAGAAAACAAGAGAAACAAATAAAAGTGTGCTGAACTGCTATGTAATATCAATCCTCCTATGCTGAACAATGTCCTCATAGCAGTGAATGCTGGACAATTTCCTCACAGATGAAGGGGAGACTTGAAGCAAGAGAAACACAGAATAGATGAAGGGGAGTGCTGAACTGCTATGTAATATCAATCCTCCTATATGGCAGTGAATGCTGGACAATTTCCTCACAGATGAAGAGAGACTTGAAGCAAGAGAAACAAAGAAAAAGAGTGCTGAACTGCTATGTAATATCAATCCTCCTATATGGCAGTGAATGCTGGACAATTTCTTCACAGATGAAGAGGTGACTTGAAGCAAGAGAAACAAAAGAAAAGTGTGCTGAACTGCTATGTAATATCAATCCTCCTATAATTTCCTCACAGGGAGACCTGAGTGAATGCTGGACAATTTCCTCTGAGATAAATGAAGGGGAGACTTGAAGCAAGAGAAACAAAAGAAAAGTGCTGAACGCTATGAACATCAATCCTCCTATATGGCAGCGAATGCTGAAATGTCCTCACAGATGAAGAAGCTTGAAGCAAGAGAAACAAAAGAAAAGTGTGCTGAACTGCTATGTAATATCAATCCTCCTATATGGCAGTGAATGCTGGAAATTTCCTCACAGATGAAGAGGAGACTTGAAGCAAGAGAAACAAAGAAAAGAGTGCTGAACTGCTATGTAATATCAATCCTCCTATATGGCAGCGAATGCTGAACAATGTCCTCACAGATGAAGGGGGAGACTTGAAGCAAGAGAAACAAAGAAAAGTGTGCTGAACTGCTATGTAATATCAATCCTCCTATATGGCAACTGCTATGAATGCTGAACAATGTCCCTCACAGATGAAGGGAGACTTGAAGCAAGAGAAACAAAGAAAAGTGTGCTGAACTGCTATGTAATATCAATCCTCCTATATGGCAGCGAATGCTGAACAATGTCCTCACAGATGAAGGGGAGACTTGAAGCAAGAGAAACAAAGAAAAGTGTGCTGAACTGCTATGTAATATCAATCCTCCTATATGGCAGCGAATGCTGAACAATGTCCTCACAGATGAAGGGGAGACTTGAAGCAAGAGAAACAAAGAAAAGTGTGCTGAACTGCTATGTAATATCAATCCTCATATATGGCAGTGAATGCTGGACAATTTCCTCACAGATGAAGAGGTGACTTGAAGCAAGTGAAACAAAGAAAAGAGTTCTTGACTGCTATCTAATATCAATCCTTCTATATGGCAGTGAATGCTGGACAATTTCCTCGTAGATGAAGAGGAGACTTGAAGCAAGAGAAACAAAAAAAGAGTGCTGAACTGCTATGTAATATCAATACTCCTATAGATAAAAAACAAAATAAAAACTTTTCTCAAAAAAACAACCTAAACGATTAAACATTTATTATTGCACTAACAGTAATAAAAAATTTATTATTGCACTAACAGTAATAAAAAGTATTTTTATAATAGATACAGACTGCAAAAATGCCGAGGATAATGAAAATAAGTCGAAAACCACAGACAAGGATTTTATTGGATCCTAGTCCGTCATCACTCAAGGCATTCAGTGTTTAGTATAGAAGAAATAATTTTGCTAATCAAGACAGAGTCCAGAATTCCTTATTGACATAAAAACACACATTCAATAAAATGAGGAGGGAAACATTGAAAAGGACAAAAGGAAGAGTAGCAGATGCGGAAATTTAAATATCTTGGAATCGTTCTGACAGAGGACGGTGAGTGCGACCCTGATATCCGAAGACGTATTAGGATGACCCAAGACGCATTCCAAAAGCTAGGCAGAGTATTACGAGACAGGAGGATTTCATTGATAACAGAAAAAAAAACTACTGAACTGCTACGTGATATCTGTCCTCCTTTACGGCAGCGAATGGACGGTCTCCTCAAAGATGAAGAGACTCGAGGCAATGGAGGTATGGATCAACAGAAGGATACTAAGGATATCATGAATCGAGTGTGTGAGCAACGATGAGGTTTGGGAGAAGATGCAAACAAGGAGGAAGCTTATACTTAACATCAGGAAGAGGCAACTGAAATTTCTGGGACACGTAATGAGAAAGGAGGGCTAGGAGAATCTGATATTCACAGGGCGAATAGCGAGAAAGAGAGACGAGAGAAAGCAACGCGTGTGTTATAGACAAGCGTATGGTTGCAAGAAAGAAATGCGACAACATCAGAAATAGATTTACGTGATTTATTTCAACGGGAACATGTGGGTTTGGGACAGCTACCTTGTGTTATAGTTCATAAGCCGGCTGCCGATCTGGGTTGATCTCTCATAGTAGTTCTCACTGGTTGGCGTGGCGCTCCTCCTGCTGACTGCTGCTGACTGCCCAGACTAACCGTGACAGATCTCTTCCCTGGCCTCCTGTTGACTGCTAGTACTTCCCCGTGTGACCCCTTTTACGCGAGTATAATTAGGAGTGAAGCATTTTTATTGGTCGAGAAATAGGAACACTTTAAAATATTATTTTATTTTTCGACCGGAAGTCGTGCGTCGAGCCTATGCGTAAACGACGATAATGATCATTTTGCGACGGGGCTTTGTCCCGTTCACATCCGGCTCTCGCTCTTGAGTATGTTAGTTTATTTACCTGCAAAATCAGCCGAGATATGTCTTATTTTATTTTATAACACGTGATATACCTAGCGGGCAAATGGATGACAAAACAGGGTCTGGGGGAAGTAGCAAAGGGACAAAACTTATTGAGAGCTACAAGGGGTAATGGGAAGTGGAGGGCCATGATCACCTACGTCCTGAAAGGACACGGCACATAAAAAAGAAAGTACTAAAAACAGCAACTTGAAGAAGAGAGAAGAAATCAAAAAAGAAAAAAAAAACGACCAGTCATCTCTCTCTCTCTCTCTCTCTCTCTCTCTCTCTCTCTCTCTCAATTTAGATTTTCTTATCGTTTTCGAGTTCCTGTTTGTAGTGGCTATGGCCTTCCTTTCTTCACAATTTTTTCATCTCATTTCAACACGTTGGCTTCCAGAGGTCAATTAGAAAACCTGACTTCAACTGCCAAATTTATAATAGCCAATTTAGGCAATAAAACGGTTTTATAAATTGATTTATTGCTTCAACCGAAGTCTTAACAACAACAAAAAAAAATTAATTATAAATTTTAATTTCCTACCAACTCCAAGTCTTTGTGCTAGACACAAAACTTGGTGGAAACAGAAAGTCACGATAATTGGCGCCAAATTAAGAAATATGACGAACACTGCGTAAAATTTTAAAAGGGAAAAACACTTCTGTTTTACAATTTCAGTCAGTCAGTTATGTACCATACGTGATCCAAGGCTATAGAACCCGCTCTGTCCTGTTATTTACCCATAGCTGGGGAGGAGAAGAAGAGTATTCATACCTTTCCTAAGGATATTAGCATGTAAGTCAAGGGTCGGCAACCTACGGCCCACAGGCCGGATCCGGCCCGCGAATGCATTTTGACCGGCCCGCGAGCCTGATTACCAATGACTCTATTTTTAACATGAGAGACGACCTTCAAGTGAAATTTGTTATGTCATTTTCCATAGAATATCAACACATCTCAGTGCACTAAAAATATTAGACTATCTGCCAGTTATCTTTCATGAGACTTATTTTACCAAGTTGCGTTGCCTACGATTAATGTCAAATAATGGATACATATTTGTTATGACCCTTGGCTACATTAAAAGATAACAGAAGCGAAAGGAACGATAAAGTGAAAGAGGCCAGGGAGGGACTGACATGTGAGGTAGCAGAAATCTAAAGACAGTTAAACATACGCGCATTATACATACATGCCTCATGAATGTATGGATGATACCGCATGTGTACATACGTAAGTGTATATGTTTGCAACTATTTGTACTCGTATGTATGGGTATATCTTCTTCGTTTTTGTTTGATGTGTGTGTGTGTGTGTGTGTGTGTGTGTGTGTGTGTGTGTGTGTGTGTGTGTGTGTGTGTGTGTGTGTGTAGTTCGTTTGTGGAACAATTTTCAATAACAGTTTCAAACCTAGACGTCATAATTTCATCCATTTCACTTCGGTTAATTTTTTTTCACTTTGAAGTATTTTGACGTTCCTTGAGGAAAAGTAATTTTTGTTAGGTGTTTTTTTAATTTTAGATTTTCTTTTGTTTTTCTGATTTCTCAATGTTTATTTTCATTATGGTTTTAAATATTTAGGTTGACAGGGGTCTGCATATGTAATTTTCCTTAATTTTTCATTAATGGGCTCCGTCCGGCCCGCGACCCGTCATTATAACACGATTCGGCCCGCAGGGTCGAATGAATTGCCGACCCCTGACGTAAGTGAATGTAATGGATTTGACTGGAATTCGAACTCGGCTCTCCGATTCCTCAATCTGAGTCGCTATCCATTATTCCACCGTATACAAAAAGGTACAATTCAAGGGTTGCACTAAAAATTTCCTTTTGTCCGCTTATATCGGCAGGATAACAATTTTCTGAGGCAAAAAAAAAAAAAAAGAATTATACACAGAAACAAGAAAAATATGTTACAAGTTGTTTGATAAAGACATGGATTTAAAAACAAAAAAAAATCAAATCCTTTAAAAATAGAAAAAGGGGAAAAACTCGAAGTAAGCAATAAAAAAAAATGTGCGATTTTTTTATTGCTTAATTCAGGCAGACATTTTCAAAGTGCACCCACCTTCGTTCGTAACAGAAGACTCAAGTGGTACGTCTCAACTCGAAATGGTTTCGTGTTTTCAAGTTGTTTTCTCGAGGGCCTTTTGGAGTATTTTGCTACAAAGTTCACTTGAATGTTATCGGTGTGAAATCTTCTCCGGAAGGCTCTAAATGGAATTTCAGTTCTGGGATAGAATTTGTCTATTTCCTCGTGTTGATATATGGCCTCCTTCGGCCGGACCAGTCCATTGAAGTGTGGGCGCTAAATTCCTTTTTCCACCTCCATTAATTGCTTCCTTGTCAACAGCTCATTCTTTTATTTCCTTCTCATCCGCTCAGCAATCATGTGCCATGCGTGATACACACTTAGGCGATACATGACTGACGAGGCAGATTTTTTCCCGCCATTTCTTTCTGCCGTAGATCAGTTGCCATCAAAGGCTA
The DNA here is from genome assembly GCA_903632075.3 of Acanthosepion pharaonis. Classification (NCBI taxonomy): domain Eukaryota; kingdom Metazoa; phylum Mollusca; class Cephalopoda; order Sepiida; family Sepiidae; genus Acanthosepion; species Acanthosepion pharaonis. The sequence goes on along the minus strand of CAHIKZ030000925.1, from coordinate 516,291 downwards.
TAGAACCCGATCTGTCATGCTATTTACTCATAGCTGGGGGGATAAGAAGAGGATTCATACCATTCCCAAGGGTCAGTCAGTCATGTGCCATGCGTGATACACACGATACATGACTGACGAGGCTTTTTTTCTCGCCATTTCTTATCCGCTGCCATCCAAGGCTATAGAACCCGATCTGTCCTGCTATTTACTCATAACTGGGGGGATAAGAGAGGATTCATACCTTTCCTAGGGTCAGTCAGTCATGTGCCATGCGTGACTTACGATACATGACTGACGAGATTTTTTTTTCCCGCCATTTCTTTCTGCCGTAGATCAGTTGCCATCAAAGGCTATAGAACCCGATCTGTCATGCTATTTACTCATAGCTGGGGGGATAGCTGGGGGATACCATTCCCAAGGGTCAGTCAGTCATGTGCCATGCGTGATACACACTTAGGCGATACATGACTGACGATGCAGATTTTTTTCTCGCCATTTCTTAGATCAGTTACCATTCAAGGCTATAGAACCCGATCTGTTCTGCTATTTACTCATAACTGTGGGGATAAGAAGATGATTCATACCTTTCCCAAGGGTCAGTCAGTTATGTGCCATGCGTGATACACGCTTAGGCGATCATGTATCTTTCGATACATGACTGACGAGGCAGACTTTTTACCGCAGTAGGTTGTCATTTCTTTCTGTGGTAGACCAGTTGCCATCAAAGGCTATAGGACCCGGTTTGTCCTGCTATTTACTCATAGCTGGATGGAGAAGAGGATTCATACCTTTCCCAAGGGTTTTAGCACGTAAGTGAATGCAATGGATTTGATTGGAATTCGAACTCGGCTCTCCGATTCCTCAATCCGAGCCGCTATCCATTACTCCACCGTGCCTCCCTTTTATTGAAAAAGCCGGCCGAGTCATGCCGGCCCCGGTCAGAGATTCACAAGGGTTTGAAAAACTTGTTTCTCATTGGCCAATATATATAAAACACGTCTCCATGCATTCAAAAGAAAAATGGAACCGCAATAAACCTAACAGTTTTGGCGGCATCAACCGATTCAGCCTAAAAGGCCATAAAAAATGCAGCAATTTTCATACAGTCTTGTCTTCAGAAGAATACACTTCTCTCAAAAAACATGTATTAACAAAAACAAACTAGACGATTATACATTTAAATTCTAACATTAAATAATAAAAAGAATTTTTTATATAACATTGTTTTCACACTAAAAGTTTCACTAGGAATAAACACGTTGTTGGCACCCGCAGATAAAAATATATCAGCAAGACTCAACCACTGTGTAAAATTTTAAAGGACAAAAATTTATTACAGTATAAAGAAAAAGGTACAAATACAAACATTTATATATAAGACTTTTGATCCAAAAATTCCTTTTGTGCGTCTTATAGTGGGTGTAACAACAAAATTGTTCAAATCGTGCAACAGCAAAAATGTCCAATCGTTAGATTAAACTCTGAACCGTCGTAAAAATGATAACTTGTAGTCGGCAGTGAATATGTTAAATTTGATTCAGATTTCATGTATTTCTTAACACAATTCATATACTACAATAGAATACTATAAAAGGAAAGAACAGTAAGATATATAATCCGGTGTTCTTCTTGATATTTTTTTTATATTTACCAAACAGTGCTCAATGTAAATTTACAGAGCATTAATATTATAAATTAACTGATTTAAAATATGTTTTTTTCGCTTCTTCTTATTAGTTTTGTTTTTCAAAATTCGCTTGAAGATCTAATGCTTTTAATTTAATTATAGAATTAAATTTGAAGTTTTTAGCTTCAGTTTTTGAAACATGGTTATTACTGTGTAGCGAAAAAACCATATTTAAAATCAGTTAATTTATAATTTATATATATATATATATATATATATATATATATATATATATATATTACAATAGAATACTATATAATAACATATATAACTTAAGCAATAAAATATTTTTATGAGTTGATTCATAGATTTGACTGAAGTCTTAACATTGTTATTACACTAAAAGAAGCACGGCGAATAAACTCGTTGTTGGCTTCGCAGATGAAAATCTTTCAGAAAATCCCGTGCACGAGATAACTCGTCGTTGGCGTCATAATAAAAAATGCCAATCACGAATTATCTTATGGTTGTCACTCAAATCGTCAATAGATATGTCTATTTTTTTATGTCAGTACTTAAATTTTGTACACGTAGGTAAATCTTTACATAGTTTGCTCCTAAAATCCAATAAACATTTTACGCTGGACCTTCGTGCGACCATTCAAAAAAAACAAAAACAGTGTGTCAAAAAGACTGTTTTCCCGTTAACACCGCTGTTAATTTAACTAGCTTTGATCCTAGACAATATTAAAATTGTAACTTATGAAAGTGAATTTATACATTTTTTTTTGTTCTTGAGAATTGACAGCAAAAATAATAAACACTATTTATTAGTCTGTGTGGGTGAATAGGTTGTTTTTCTTATACACGTCGGCGGTCACCAAAAAGTTGTGGGTTTTCATTCACATCAAAGCAGCAGAAATTAGCCTTGTATTCACGGAGATAAAACAGTTTGACAGGAAATAAAACGTACAGAAACAACAGGAAAAACATGGTCAATTATATCGTCAAAATGCTTATGTTAAATATTAATAGAAGAGACCAGAGTATTTTTTGATTATTTTATTAATTTTTTTTATCTGTTCTAGCACGTCCGAAATTTTGGTTAAAAATCTTGTTTTTTTTTTACGCCCTTTTAGATGAAAAACACATCAATTTAGAAATTCTTGCAAAAATCAAATAATTGTCGGATTTTCATTTAATTTTCAGGACTTATTCACAAACTAGCAGTAGAGCCCGGCGTTGCCCGGGGATGTAACGGTAAGAGATAGATCAAGTATCGACCATCATAAAGACTGAAAAATAAAATTGACAAAGATTATTGTTTAAGGTTGACGGACACGCATGTCTTAATTAGTCTGTTGTTTTTTTTTTTTTTTTTTGTTTTTTTAAGAATTGGTCAAACCCAAACTCAAACAAAAATTGTTTTCAATCGTTATTAGTCTATCGATTGAATAGAATTTTATTATAAACAATTGTCTTGATAAAATGGAATTTTTAAAGCATTCTGAATGTAAAAATTTTCTGAAAAAGTGTTAATAGACAATAATAGCAAACAAATACCTGCCTAAAAAAAACGAAATTTTGTTGAAATCGGTTGATAAAGATATATAAATCCGATCCCATATATAAAATTCCACACACACACACACATAAAAAACCTTTTTAGGTTTTATAAGTAAAACTCGATGATGAGTTGTCCCCCTTTCATTCTTTGCAGCAGAATCGTTTTTTAATTTGTTTTCAAATTGATTTCGTACAAAAACAATTGTGTTTTTCTTATATTTTTGACGCTGTCAGAACCACCGCAAGATTATTTTACGTAGTCCTGTGAAGTTTTGTTGAAATCGGTTTGAAAAATTGTTTAAGGTTGAAATCCGATCCAATTATTTTTTTTTGTTTTTTTACACACACACACACACACAAACACAACCTGGGTTTTATAATAAGTAAGAAAGATGAATGAAATTATTTTAGACATGTTTTTAGAAAGTCATGTAAAAATATTTTTTAAAAAGTATTTTACAAGAAATGTTTTCTTGTTTTTCAATTTTAAATACAAAATGTGATAAATGTCTTAAATATTTTAAAATTAAGTTTCAATCCAAGCCCTTTCGAAAATATTGTTGTTAAGTAGATCTGTTTTTACAGATCATAAATTTGAAAGCTTTCTGCCGCACCTAAGTATTTTAAAAAGAATTTTACACTGGTTTTGAGTCTTTTTCCAAATATATGGATGACCGTAAGTGACCTTAATGCCGTGTATTTTAAGAGTTGTTTCTCCTGACGACAATAAACTGGCCTCATAAAATGTTAGTTTCTTTTCAATCATACAGCAAACATTGTGTTAAATTCTCTGACTGACTTTGACCATCGTCGTCGCATTTTCCAAAGTTATATTTTTTACATCCTATTTCAATAAATAATTTAATTTTTTTAAATATAATTAATTTATTGTTTTTCAGTGTGAGGCATACTGCAATTATTAATTATTTTCTTTTTTTAGTTTCAATTCTAGGGACGGGAACAAAACAATTAATATTAAAAATAAGGAAAATTAAAAATCAACACATTAAATAAAATAACATTTCATAAAAATGAGAGAGGTTCCTATAGTTATTAGTTACCTTATCTTATTATTTATGAAATTTTATGGTTTTATTTTTAATTACAGGGGGACCTTGATTCTCGAATGTTTCACATATCGAACAAATCGGTTCTCGAACAGAAAATTCGAGATGAAAATGCCTCGGTTATCGAACAAAATTTCGTTTCTCGAACAACATGGCCGAACCGGGCCGGACCGAGTCGAACCGAATCGAACCGAACGAATCGAGCTGAACCGAGTTAACCCGAACGGAATCATTTCTTAGTCGACACCCGTGTTGTATACATTCGTGTGTTGTGCTTTTCTTTTCCAATTTTATTGTACTGTGACTTTTTTTTCTCTACATTGATTTCTATTGGAAAAATTTGAAATATTACTTATTGGAATATTAATTTTTATATTATTTCAATCGTGAAAGTTTTTCATGACCGTGATATAAAAATTAATAATAAATAAACATGATAGCATAAAAATTAGGTACCTCTCTCATATTTTATCTGGCTCTCAGTTATGAAATTTAAAATTTTATTTTTCCAGAAATCCTCTTCAAACGAAAAGCTAAAGTATCTAAAAAAATTTTTAAAAATACAATAAAATATTAGATTAATTTTTAAAAATTGCTGTGTAGTTAAATAAGTTGGTTCACTTAAAATTCGAAAAAAATTGTCACTTTTGTCCTTCCGTCCGATAAATTCCTCAACTATCACTTAACACCTCCAAAACAAGTCACCGCGGTTAAAGTTATGTTAAGACATTGTATCATTTTCAACTAAATTTTTCCTGCTTAAAAAGTAAGTAATGTTTGTTCCCAATTACATTAAGAAAACTTTAAATTTTCTAATTTTTCTTAAATAACTTTTGAAAAAGGTATAATTGATTTTTTTACAAGATTTTTAAACGAGGAATTTAACTTTTGTTTACAAAAGTCTAAAAAATGGTGGACATTATCGATTTTTATAGCAATTTCCCTGACTCCCCCACCAAAAAAAAAAAGATTTTTAAACTAAAATTTCGGACGTGTTAAGAAGGATTAAAAAATATAAAAAAATAATCAAAAAATACTTTTGATTTTTCCTCTTAATAATATCATAAACATTTTGACGATAAAAAATTGTTTTCATCAAGTTTACGGCTTTTTTCATCGCGATATGCTGTTTTTCCCCCAGCTTAGTGAAGGTAGAATTGTCACATTTCAGTTATATAATGCTTAATAAAGTTGCGCTTTGTTCGCCTCGTTTCATATTTAAAAAAAAAAAAATTATTATTAATTTGGTGGCTAAAGCCTAAATCTAAGCCTTGTTACTAAAAGTTTCAGGCTTAAAAAAATGTCTATGAATGGCTTAAAAAGGATTATTATTTTATTAATTTTTTTTCAGAAGAATTTATATGCAAATCATTTTTAAATATTTCATTATTTTATTTATTACTATATCACTTTTTCTTTCCTAGTCAGATAAAATTGTAACTTTATTTAGTATTTTTTAGGTGAAGAGTTCCACCTGCTGGCCTGACGTCACATCGGCTCACCTGTACAGGTGAGAAAAGAAAAGAAAACAAAAATCTAGGTCATTGTTAACTTCCGTCATCATGCCCACTAACAACATGTGGAAAATTCGTATCTTGGTCACGTTAATTAGCATTTTTATGCTTTTCCAACCAGGTAAGTTTTATAGACTGGATTATTATTATTATCGGTTCAAAGTCAAACAAACCCAGACTTAGACTAAAATCATCTTGATTCCAGATTTGAAACAAAAATGGGGAAACGTTTTGTTGATATTTTTTTTGTGCTCAATATTTAAAAAAAACTTCCTAAGTGAAGGGCCCCTCCCAAACTGATTTCGTTTTAAAACTGTTCGTCGGCCGTTGAAATTATTTTATTTTTCTGAGAATAAAAGTTTCTATTTTAAAAATAAGTTTTTCTTTCTTCTAAAGTTTAACAATTGAATTATTATTTTTTTTTTTTTTTTAGGCATATATTTGAAATTGATTCTGCATTTGTTTGCGTGTGTTATTTTCTTTCTCTTTCCCTCGTTGTTTTTATATTCATATTCCTAGGAAAAATTTATGTTAAAAATTATTTATAACTAAAAAAAAAGATTTATTTTCTTTCAAAAACTTTTACTTTAATAAAAATTAATAAACGGTAACGAAAAAAAAAAAACATTAACGAAGAGAAAATTAAAACGAATTTTAAAATGTGATTTCCTTTCCTTTCCTCAACGGATTTTTGATTGTTAATTCAACAAATAAATCTTTTCGAATGACAATACACTCCAATTCATTAAACAATATTATTAATTAGCTGTCATACATAGTATTTGTTAAGTTTACCGCTCTAAACTTTTTTTTATATAACAAACACTGGATTAGCTCCCTTTTATTTTTTTAACTAGCCTCATATTCAAAATAAAGTCTAACTAAAAAAAAAAAAAAAAAACACCGTTTAGATTTGAAAAGTTATGCATTTGAAATAAATCTACAAGTGTCCGAAATATTTCATTTTTTTTTTTTTTTTTTTTTTTTTTTAAATTTAATTTCATCTCCGTTACGAGATGGAGTACTTGATAACACCTCGGATTTAGGACTCGGAGTTCGAATTCCAGTTGAATCCATGTTACACTCACTTACGTGTTAATACCCGTGGAAAAAGTATTAATCCTCTTCTCCTTCCAGCTATGGATAAATAAGACAGACTGGGTTCTGTAGGCTTGGATGGTAACTGGTCTAGGAAAAGGACAACTCTGAATTGAAAGGGTCATTTGGGGATCTTGTGGCACGTAGTGCACCAGGTCTCTGTATTCGGCCCTTCAAAAAGTGTGGTTGGTTCTGCATAAAACCTTCACCACTATAATCAAATCATATGTGCTGAGGTCTGGCTGTCGGGTGCATGGTTCCTAGGAACTGAGCTGCTTGACCCTCATACATAGAATACATTAGGATAGTCCAGTATAATACAGTATTGGATTCTCCTGTATATATATATATATATAAAAGTGAACATAGAAGTCAACACTTAGAGGCGTCAGTCTGTTTCATGCTATATGCAATCTTGCATATAGCATGAAACAGACTGTTGCCTCTAAGTGTTGACTTCTATGTTCACTTTTATATTTACACACGCTCTATCTCTGATATTGAGCACTTTATTCCATAAATATAGCACACCTTAAGACTATATTTCTTTATATATATATATATATATATATATATATATATATTTCAATTTAGAGTTAAACTTAGAACAATAAATAAGCACAAAACCTTTCTTATTCTGTTATGCAAGATTTATTTACATATGGGCTAGTATTGAGCCCCAGTTGAAACAAACAAAAATAAAATATAAGAACAAAGTAGATTTGTTTATTTTTAGATTTAATGGGTCTGCTTTCAATTAATATGAAACAATTTAGAGAGTATATGGGCCCCTTGAAATGTTAAAGTTTCAAGAGTGCAATTGGAAAAATTTTTTTGTAAATTCAAACAAACTGGGTCGGTGGCAGATGTGAAAACACCATTGACTGCTTGTTTACACCATTCAGCTGAAAATTTTGCTGCAGTGCATGAGAATGTGGCTGAAAATCCAGACCCCTCTATTCATCATCATGCACAGGAATTGAACCTTTCCACAACAATGTTACATCATTTCTAATTGCACTCTTAGTTGGTTGATTATGTTGACCCCCAAAAAATTGTGAAGTGTGCGAAATGCATTTCTGTCTGAACGTCCCTTTTCGTAATAGGCTTTGATAACTTTAACATGTTTGTTTGTTAACCTTTCCATGGTTGAAATTGCCAAAAACTTAAGTTGTTAAATCTGAAAGAAAAAGAAAAAAATTATTAGACACTTAAACTTAATTCACATTTTGTTATGGGAACTTACCTATAACGATAATGGACTCTTCCTGACACTATAAATACTGCGCCTCTCAAGAGGTATGAATGAATGGTGTAACAAGTCAAGACAATATTAGTTCACTCTAAACCAGACGGACAGTAACACCTTCAACTTCTTGTACTATATTTCTGTTGTAATATATCTTTGTTATTCTACTCTTGTGTTCGTGTTGTTCTTCCTTGGTTCTAACCTTGGACCATAATTGTGGTGCGAGGATATTGGACCATAACACATTTAAAATCAGTCCAGGTTATTGGAACATCTTTTATTATGTTAATATTATATGGGATGTTACTGCAATTGATATGTGTCAAAAATCCCATTGAAAATGAACTTGATTTTAAATGAAAGTAAACTGACTTCTCTTTCAAATGATATCAAATTTAGCCTCCTTCGTATTACTGGTTATGAAATATAGTTTTTACGAAAGATAGGGGAAGGCAGATGGTCACCTACCAGATGAGCTAGTGTATATGGCTGGCAGAACAGGGAATGGGAGACTTGACTAAGGGAGGTACTCTACGAAGGGTGACAATGGATAGTAGGTTGTGGAGAGCCATTATTGCTCCCATACTGAAAGTACATGTTATCTACAAGATCAGCATTTAAGAGGTTTCAATTATTAAATCCCTAGAGTCCAGACCAAATTGTTAAAAAAATTTGAATGTGATATTAGTACAATTAAACTGATATATCTCAAAAGCCAATGAAAATCAATATCAGTCTATATTTCTGAGATGAGGTATTATGTACACCATTTACATTATTTGAACTAGTGTCCTCATCTTTTTTGCCATATTTATCACAACATTTTGTCCATTGTATGTTACAGCCTTCTTCAGGTGGTTGAAATGTTGAACTGAACCCTTTACTTTGCTCGCTGGGGTAGACTGTTCTAGTTCCACGTGCCATGCCTAATGGATGTCAGTTATCTCCTGTTAATTCTCGTCTCCAAGTTCTCCACCACCTTAACCAGGTATTGAACTCACACTCTTTGGATCCTATCACTGGATCTAACCAACGCCTTTATCCACTGTGTCCTTAAGGACACATAGCACAGTGGATAAAGGTGTTGGTTAGATCCAGTGATAAGAGTTATAATTCAGTGTGCTGACTTCAAACCCTCTTGGATTCTGTTTCATTCTGTTCGTACTAATAACCTTGGAAAAGGTATGAATCCATCTTCTTCTGATTATGGGTTAACTGAATCAGCTCTTAAGAGGTTTCGATTGTTAAATCCTTGGAATCCTGACCAAATTCCTGAATTTGAACATATGCTGCTAGTGCAATTAAACTGACATATCTCAAAAGCCAATTGAAAATCAAGTCGTAAAAGTTGATTTTATTTGAAAATAAATTGACTTTTCTTTCAAATGATACCAAATTTAGTTTCCTTGGTATTACTGGTTATGAAATATGTTATAAAGAAATAAAGTGTCGGCAACGACACTTGGGTTTGAACACTGATCACCAGAGAGCAAACATAAGCGATCCCATTTTGAATAAGTAGACCACATGATAGTAAAGAAAATATTTATATGAGAATTAGCATGATGTCTAATTGATCACTATTTCTACTCTATCCTCTATTACTATATGAACCCCTATTCTCTATACCATTCACTATACTATTTCTCTGTATTGATCACTATACAGATTACTATTTTTTATACTGATCACTATACGGATTACTGTTTTCTACACTATTCCCTTATGCTGATCACTATACAGATTATTATTCTCTATATTATTTCTCTATTCTGATCACTATACGAATTACTATTTGGTGGTTACTTTCTAGCAAGTACTATTAGTGTGAGTGCTATTCGAAGGCGTCTGACACCAGCATTATTCAACGGTGTACTATAGTTGTATCTGCGATTACAAAGTCTCTACTACAACTAGCATTATGAAAGTGACAACAAGTATTCGTTGACATTACAAAAGTGGCAACAAGTGTTTGTTGATATCACAAAAGCATATGGTTTTGGAAATCTACAACTTGTACAAAGTTGTAGATTCCCAATAAGTTGAACAAAAACATATTTACTTACTGTGGTGTTGCTATGTGTTTGCTTAAGAAAAATTAAAACCTATTTTGAAATCCTTGTGCAAGGATAATTTACAAGCCATTCCTTGTCCCAGTTAACTGTTAATTGGAGATCATTTTTGAGACCAGCTGCCAGTTTATACTTATGGGAATTGCTACAACTTTTACTTTTACACCCAATGTACTAGGTTTCAAAGTCATTAACACCTGAAGCAATCAAATTACACTACACATAAGAGAAATTTTTCCTTGAAAAGAATTCAATTGGTGTTGCCTGACAGTCAGTTTCTTCATGGTCAAAACAGCTAAACAGTGGCTCCCTTTACCCAGAGGGACACAGGTTCAATTCCTGCCGAAGAGCACAAATTTTTCTTTTAATCTCAAACATTCATACTGGTAGGGGAAAATAAATATACTGTTTAATATATAAACGGAGCACCTACTCAAATATGTGTATCCACTAATAATAACGTTTAAAGTGACAAAATCTGTCAGATTAATAAAAAAAAAAAAACATTCTAAAATTATATATATGAAATTTTATTTATTTTTTATTTTTTCAGGGGAAAGCATCATGTGTCATCGTTGCTACAGTGCCATGGGAGGCTGTGGCCACGAGGTTAATTGGAGAATGTATCCTTGGAGGTCATGTCCAAATTCCGAATTTTGTGTGAAAGTCATGGAGAAAGTCGGAAGTATGTTGTCTTTTAAATTAATTTTAATTTCTTAATACATCATTATTATTATTATTACTAATTTGGGATCCTGTTATTTGATATTTATGAGCTTGTTCAAAGGGTAGATGAGCCTATAGGGGTCTATATATATATATATATATATATATATATATATATATATATATATATATATATATATATAATTATTTATTTTAAAAAAATTTATAACATAAATATGTTATAAAATCACTACAAAAATAGCCATTTTGTTTCAACACCCCCGGTGTCTTATCAAGTGATGATGTTGAATGTAAAATAAATGGTTTTAAAAGTTTCAAATTAATTAACAATCCTTCGCAAGGGGAAAATATTGTTGCAAAAGCTAGATTGACCAATCAAAATACAAGTATAGGAAAATTCAAAAAGCTTGACAACAAAGTCATGTTATAATAGCTATTCAGATGTTTAAAATATGGGTAATATTAAGAAAGAATTTATTCTAACCAATAATTACTAGATTATATGGTAAAATTTAATATTAAAATTAAAAACTGCTAATTTCAAAATCAAAATTTAATCGCTATTAAGTTTACAACTATTAAATTACTGAGGAGAAAAGAAGAAATATATATGTTATTCAATTTATTTCTTCATTACTTTAGAATCTAATTTTATTTCTTCGTTACTTTAGAAGCTAATTTTATATCTGGTCCTTTAACAATATGTATACATTTTAATCCCAAGTGTGTGAATGGGGTCCTAAACTCACGCGTAAAACAAACACAATCAGATTATAATATATAAGCACCCAGACATATTTATAAATATATACACACAAAAATATATATATATATATATATATATATATATATATATATATATATATATATATATAATGTGTCAGTAGGACAAATTAGGAATAGCAACATATAAAAGACAGCCATGTGTTGTTGAATAAGAGAATGGAGATAATGTCTAAATGTCGACATATAAGTGAGAATTCTCTCAGCCTGTACGATTTCGGATGAAGAGAAATAATTTTTTTTTTTACTTCTTCTTTGCTTACACCTCCTCCTCTTCTTAATTTCCGGTGCCATAGAATCATAAATAGTAGGGTGGTGTGGTCCAAGGAACACATGTTACCCAGCAACCTGAAGAGACCTAGCAGTCAAAACCACAGTAGGTGGTGTTTTTACCTCATTTTATTGTATTGGCTTGCTCAGCATGTCTATTTTTTCAAAGCAGATGCATTGAGCACTTTATCATATGTCCATTTTTTGGTACAGTAGTTTTGACAACCTTTTTAAAGTATTTTGTGTTTATTTATATATATATATATATATATATATATATATATAAATAAATAAAAGTGAACATAGAAGTCAACACTTAGAGGCGACAGTCTGTTTCATGCTATATGCAATTGTGGCCCGACGATTGCATATAGCATGAAATATACTTATTTATTTATATATATATATATATATATATATATCTGTTTCATGCTATATGCAATTGTGGCCCGACGATTGCATATAGCATGAAATACTTTTATTTATTTATTTATATATATATATATATATATATATATATATATATATATATATATATATATATAAACACAAAATATAAGTGTTGACTTCTATGTTCACTTTTATATATATATATATATATATATATATATATAATATTAAAATTAATTGATTTAAAATATGGTTTTTTTCCCTACACAGTTCTAACCATGTTTCAAAAAAATGGAAGCTAAAAGCCCCAAATTTAATTTTGTAATTAAATTAAAGACATTAGTTCCATTTCATCCTCAAGCGAATTTTGGAGTAACTTTTAAAATTACTGGGTTTTAAATACACAGCTAAAAAAAAAAAATCATATTTCCAAGGTTACAGATAAATCTATTTTTCTAGACATTGAGCACTATTTTGTAAAAATAAAAATATCTATAAGATCACCGGATTATATATCTTACTGTTCTTTCTTTTTTTTATATATATATATATATATATATATATATATATATATATATATATATATATATATATATATATATATATATATATATATATGTCTATACAATGGTTGATAAGACAGATGAATTATATTTTATCTATCAAAATAAGCTTATTTCCCATATGAGGTAATTCTGGACTTTATTTTGTGTTAAGTTTTGCTCTGTAATAATAAATATATTGAACTGTTTTTGTGGATCAGTTTTAATTAGGATCCACTTGGATTATATACTAACGGATTTGTTATCTTTACTATATATATATATATATATATATATATATATAAGAAATATAGTTTTAAGGTGAGCTATATTTATGGGATAAAGTGCTGAATAGAGATAGAGTGTATGTAAAAGTGAACATTGACGTCAACACTGAGGCAACAGGCTGTTTCATGCTAGATGCAATCGTCAGGCTACCAATTGTGTCTAGCATGAAATGGCAGGTTAAAACTGAAGTGATTATGGAAGTAACCTGTTGGAATTCGGCTCTACAGGGCAATTATATATATATATATATATATATATATATATATATATATATATATATATATACTTTTTTTAGGAAAGAAATATAACAAAGTGGGAAAAGTTTTTGTGTGATGCGTGTCATCCTCAGTCTTCAATGGACTAAGTTTATGTTGATGCGACTGCACATGAACAAGAGATGCTGTAAAAAAATTTACTGTGGATGTTCTAGCAATTAAAGCACTTTCTATATATTTTTGTCTTAGTAAATTGGTTTCTTTTAATTAGAGTGGCATTTTTTTAATCAAAATTGTGGTCATATATAATATATATATATAATATGTAATATATATATATATATATATATATATATATATATATATATTTTTATTTATTAATATATACTTCTTAGCTCTGTCTAACCACATTGAGCACTGTTTTGTTTGCACCTTAAATTGAGTAAATGTTTATTTGCTTACCTGTATATGCATGCTAATGTTCATATATATACATTTACTAAGAACTAGTTATTTGATTTATCAACATCAATACCTATATATATATATATATACACACTTATTGGAAAGTGCTCAAAATCAATGATAGAGCTAACATAATAATAAACCAGTTTGTCTGATGATCATAAAATCATGAAACCCAGGGTCGCACTCGTATCCATACAACTTAATATATATATATATATATATATATATATATATAAATATAAAAATATATAGAAAATATTTTTTCGGCGCAGAAGCTAAGTTAAGCTTGGTTCAAAATATTTTAAATAAACATTATAATTTCTGATTTTATTAAAATCAGTTTTGAAAAAAATGATAATTGATTTTTAAAAGAATATCAGTCAGATTTTCATCTTTTTTATCAAATGGAAAAAAATGATTGAAAATGATTGATTATCTGTAATTTTTTTATGACAAAAAAAAAGATTATTAACGAAAATTTCAGACGTGCTGGGAACAATTAAATAATGTAAAAAAAATACCCCCAAAATACTTTGGTCTTTCCTCTTTAATAATAATATGAACATTAGACGGTGGGAGCTTGTTTTTGTCAAGTTTGGCGTCTTTTTCATCATGCTGTGCTCTTTTTGTTTACATTTCGTGGAGGTACCTACTTTAATTCAGTTTAATTCAAATAATTATATTGACGTGTTCGGCTCTTGTTTTGACACATTAGAACTCTTATGTAGTGTTGGAATCATATTTTTAAATAAATAATATATATATATATATATATATATGTGTGTGTGTGTTAGAATACATAAACATCAATAAGAATGCCAACAATATACAGAAGAATAGGAATTATGACCCACCATTTAACAAAAAATATGAAATCTTCTTTAATCCACAAGCATTTCACCCATATATCATTGCTCAACAAAATCTTCAACAAGAATAACATTAAGGTTAGTTATAACTGCATCAAAAACTTTAAACAGTATATAGCACAACATAATAATATAACATTAAACAAATATTTAAACAACCTCAATAACAATATTAACACAGACAAAAATGTAATTGTCGAAAAAGCAGAACCTGTCCACTAAATCATAAATGTATGGATAAAGGATTTATTTATAAGGCTAGCATTAAACATAATGGTGAGACTAAGTTTTATTTTGGTTATACTGGAAAACACAGTATTACTATCATAAAATGACTCTTACCAATAAAAAATATTGAAATGCCTTGGCACTCTCAGAATTTTACTGGGAAATCAGAACAAATAACTACACACTGGTAGTAAATTAGAATTTTGTCACCAAATCTACACCCTTTACCGGTCATGGCAACCGATGTAACCTTTGTTTGTTGGAAAAAAAGATTCATTCTTAAAAAATATTAATGACCCTAACCTGCTGAACAAGTGCTGTGAACTCATGATAATTTGTACTCGTAAAATAAAAGCTCTCTCCTAAAGTATTTTGATTCTGGATAAATCTTTCTACCAAACTACCCATTAAATATTTTGGGTGAAATACTTACTACTCACCTTTTAACCATTTAAGCATCTATTAATATTTAATGGGTTACACAGTATTCTTCTTTTCTTTAAATATAGTTTTTTTTTTTTTGTTTTTTTTTTTTGAGGTGGGGGTCATTTTTTTCTCACACTGAGCAAACAACTTTGGTACCCTAAACTGTCCAAGTGTGCACTGTGAAATTCCTCAAATTTCAACTGCTGATTTTTGCCTATATTTTTAAGGATATTTTGATAAAATTAGTATGTTAACAACATTTAATGTTTTCTCTTAACAAAGATATAATTCTTTCTGTGTGATAAGTTATATCCCTGATCACTTTAAATTATATTACTATTTCAACAACAAGCACTTTGTTTCCTGCGTTTTCATAATTGACAATTTCATAGCGATGATTTTTGAACTTGTTACACTCCAAGTTTTTTCTCCACAAACATACCAAAATAGTTTCATCTTAAAGAAAAAAAAAAAAAGGACACTTGTCAATTTGGTGTGCTCACCATAAGGTTTGAAAAAGAAAACTCTAGTGAATAAAATAACAGATAAATTACATCGGTCATAACCTGTGTTTGCTGGAAAAATATTCATTCTCAAAAATGAACAAATGCCATGAATTCATGATAGTTTGTACTCATAAAAAAAAGCTTGTATTTTGATTGTAGATAAAATATTTTTATCCAACTTCAAAATCAAATATTTTAGGTTAAATACTTATTACCCCCCTTTAATCATTTAAGTGTCTATTAATACATAACAGGTTACATGGCGTTTCTCTTTTCTTTAATTTTTTGTTCTCACCTTTTACTTTCCCTGTCTATCTACACTTTCTAATGTTTTATTTTATATCCTAATATTATTAACACTAGGATGTCCAGCTCCTTTGACATCTTTATTTCCATTACGCCGTGAAGCAGCCATCTTTAATATATTCAATATTCAAGTCAAGAATAACAAGTCTGAAAAGAAATTCACAAATATTAGTATACCTCATACTGAAAGAAAGTGATTATATATATATATATATATATATATATATATATATATATATAGTTAAATTCCCAGACAATCTTTTTAAATTTGGATTTTTAATGTAACTACAACAACAAAAACATTTCGATTTCATTTTTGCCTTGAAAAAGTCGGAAGACGAAACACGTCGGCAAAATGTAAGATTTTTTTCCAATTGTCATTTGATACCATATATATATATATATATATTTATTGTGTGTGTAGATAGATAAATAGATAGATAGATAGGGGACATAAACATAAGTATTATTGCTTGTGAGAAATTTTTCAATGCATTTACCCTATAAATAGCCTAGTTGGCAAAAACGACACCTCGGCCATTCAAGGTAAAACCTCAAATATCAGCTATTCCACTGAATATTTTTTAAAGAATTAAGTCTGTTAAGCATCTTTGCTAAAATTCAATAATTTTCCATAAGCCTCAGCATCGAACCAAAACTATTTATTCCATAGGAATTTGTCGAAAATCTGAAGGTGTCGAAAACGACACCTTGGCCATCCTAGTGTTAAATGTTAAATTTATATACTGTACTATGTTACTCTCTTGAATCCTAGAAATTATTTATAAATAATATATAATACAATGTACCTACCCCACTGCTTTTTATTCATATTGATGACTCCTTAGGGTTTATAATTTCCTAACTTAAATCTTGTTTTTTTTCCACCCTCCCAACAGAAAAATATGTACCATATAAACTTTAAGCTTTCATTTTTTTATTTTATTTTATTTTATTTTTTGCTTTGTTTTCCCCATTATCTCCCCCTCTATACACTTTATATTTCAAATTTACACTCCAATAATATATTGTGTTTATATTAACTTCGAGCTTTGAATCTGTGTCTAATTTAGCGTTACTTCCATGAAACCCAGTATTTTTAAAAGAACAACTGTAATAAGCAGCTCAATTGTCAAATGTGCCTGACAAATTGGGAAACCATGAAACAACAAACATAGTTATATGTGTATTTATTAATATATATTCCATAGCTCTGTTTTACTATATTGAGCACATTTTTGTAAGCACCATAAATTAAATAAATACTTATTTGCTTATCTGCATATGCACACTATTACACATATACAATTACTAATATCTTATTTAGTTTACATTCACACTTACATATATATATATATATATATATATATATATATATATATATATATATATATATATATACACACACATGTACCATATATTTTTTTGCTTTGTTTTCCCCAATATCTCCCCCTCCATACACTTTATATTTCAAATTTACATCCCAATAATATATTGGGATTTTATTGAATCTTTGAATCTGTGTCTAATTTAGTGTTTCTCCCATGAGACACAGTATTTTTAAAAAAAACAACTCTAATAAGTGGCTCAATTGCCATATGCGCCTGACAAATTGGGAAACCATGAAACAACATAGTTATATGTATATTTATTGATATATACTTCATAGCTCTGTTTTACTATACGGAGCTCTATTTTGTCTGCATCATAAATTAAATATTTATTTGCTTATCTGCATATGCACCCTATCACACACATATAATTATTCTCATTATTTAGTTGATATTCACATATATATATCAGATTGAGGAATCTGAGAGCCGAGTTCGAAATCCAGTTGAATCCATGACATTCACTTACGTGCTAATATGCTTGGGAAAGGTATTAATCCTTTTCTTCTCCATCCAGCTATGGGTAAATAGAAGTACAGACTGGGTTCTATAGCCTTGGATGGCAGCTGGTTTAGGAGAAGGACAACACTGAATTCAAAACCTGTGGAGGGTCGTTTGGGGACCTTGTGGCACTTAGTGCACCAGTTCTCTGTATTCGGCTCTTCAGAAAGTGTGGTTGGTTCTGCACAAAGATTTCACCACTATAATCAAATCATGTGTTGGTATCTTGGCTGTAAGTTCTTCCATTTACAAGACAATTGTTTATAATAAAATTCTATTCAATCGGTAGACTCATAACAATTGAAAACAATGTTTTTGTTTGAGTTTGGGTTTGACCAATTCGTAAAAAAAAAAAAAAATCAGTTAAGACATTTTAAACAATTTCTAAATTGTTTAAAATTTGACAATTTTTGTCAAATTCCAGCTTTGTCAAAACAAAGCTTGAGTTAAAAATTTAGGTAATATCAGTATGTTTTTGTTATAACATAGAAATGGTTACTGAATGAGGAATAACCAAATGGAAGTTGGAAATGAAATGGTAATCTTTATAACCTCAACAAAATACAATACTCACCAGCGACGTGAAATAGGTAAACCACTGCTAGTGGCGGACTACTTATACAGCATATTACCCCCACTTACAATAGTGTTCAACATATTTGTGAGGATTGAGACATACCCATTAGTGTTCATAAGTATGGTATATAACAGTTTTATTGAAGTTATTTGATGTACTCTAAAATACTGCTGTCTGAAGTTATTAGGCAAAACCAAATAATTGCATTTTACTTCAATAAAAAGGTAATAAAATCATCAAAAATTGATCAACACCAATAACAGAACAAATAACAAACACATATAAGTCTTTGAACTCTTTACATTTTAATATAGTGACCCTTCTCAATAACAGCCAGATCTATCATCCATTGATTTTGTTAAATTTTTTACTTCAGCTGGTTCAATTTTTGACATTGCTTTCCATCTGCTTTGCTGTTTGCCGCCTTCATATAATTTCATCTTCAAAATTGACCATAGATTTTCGATTGGATTCAGATCTGGACTTGATGGTGTCCATTTAGTTATCTTCTCTCCTATAAATCTTTTATGCCCAAAGAATTCATGGGTAAGCTTATATACATGAGAATGAGCATTGTTATTCATAAATACATCACTTTGAAATTGCAAGACTGGGACTTATACCATGCAAAGAAAACTTTTTTCATAAAATCACAATAGTTTGCACTGTTCCGTCTAACACCTTCATCGACTTTGAATGGTCCAATAATGATTTGGTTGACAATTCTAGCCCATATCTTAATACTACCACCTCCTTGTTGCCTTTTAGCAACAAGCACATTTGAATTGGATAAAATCCATCCTTTGGGCCATCTATCAGGTCCATCAAATGTCACTCGTCTTGGCCCAATTTTGACACTTTAAAATATTTGCTTTGGTGAGAGGAGGTTGCCTAGGAGATGTTTTTTACAGATCCAAATTCACAAAGTATTCTACACCTTTTGTTCTTCTTGACTCCCTCAATTCCAGCTTTTTCCCAAGGAACTTTGTCTATTTTCTGCTGTTTATTTCTTATTTCTTTGCAGGATTCATGTGAATTCGATGCAATAACTCCACATTGCTGCCAATTTTAGCACATTCACTCTTTAGGCATTCAACCAAGTGTTGTATCTGTCGGGTTAACTCCTCCTAATTTTCAAAACTGCTACTAGGGGACGCTTTCCGGACTATAAATACTCAGCGATATCTTTTCTTGCTCTCTTCTCACTTTTTCTGCTTACGCATCAACATGTAAGTTTCTTGTGGAGGAACACATTCCCTTTTAGGGAATGCATTAACAATACACGCACACGGGCACATGTACATATGCACCTCTCACTACATTTTTTTCTAGGACTTTCTCCTACACCAAACTACATATACGCAAACAATTCATTAGCTTAATTGTTTTCTTCATTCATGTTCATTGTTCAGTAACATGCAACAATATTCCACTGTTTATCTAACCCTTTATTATTAATACATCATCATTTGTTTGTGTATATATATATATATATATATATATATATTGATCTTTGTTGTTTCTTTGTTTTTTTTTATGTGGACTCATATCCCAAGTCTACTATGTTGGTTGCGGGCATTTCAAGATAAACACGTTTATCTCCCAATGGATACTCTGGCTTGCAACATTGAGGAAATCTTCTACTTTAAAATACCCCAGAAAAAGAACTCACTTCTTTCTCCTTTTTTGGCAAAACAATGTTTAACCAGTGTAGGTAAATATATATATATATATATATATATATATATATATATATATATATAGTTAATGAGATTTTCTGTGTGTCCAGACTTTAGAGACACTATCTGGTCTGAGTAGTTGCAATGAAAAGCAATTGTAATTAAGTTTGGCTTAGTTTGGGAGTTAACTATTTGCCCATAGCTGAGACCTGAACAGGTGCTACCACCACGGGTCAGTGTGGACCTGAGAACACCAGCAATTAAGAGGCATTCCCACATTCCCCAAAACCTCCCAATCAGAGGCCTTGCTGTCAGACATAGTTTATTGTCTTACCCAGGATGGGCAATTGAAATTAAGATGAAAGAAGTATTTGTTCAACAGGTGATTTCCTTTATAAATGAATCTTTCTACTTTTTCTTTCTTTTACAGGTGAATACAAAATAATCCGAGAATGTGAAGAGGTACTAGCCAAGTCTGCACGTCATCGTCTTATGATGCCTGTTCTTCGTCGACACGGCTATTGTATGCCAGCCAGAAAAAACAATCCTTGGGATCCTAAAGATTTGATCGACAACTCCATTGTATATTGTTTCTGCAAAGATTGGAATGGCTGTAACCCGGCGCCAACCGTGACAGGGTCACTCTTTTTTGTGGTTGTGTCTCTCTTTTTGGGTGCTGCTTTCTTTTAATGTACATTAATTAATTTCTTTCTTTCTTTTTTTTTTTTTTTTTTTTTTTTAAAAAGGTGAAAGACAATTCAAGTTTTTGATTGAATATTGTGTATATTTTTCTATTGATATAGATACCAGCATGGACAATTGTACAAATGTGTGTGTGTGTGTGTGTATATATAATAATATTGTATTGATAGATTAAAAAACAAAAATCTCCAAACTGGAGAATCAGACTGAAGTTTGGCTTTGTTTAACTGCATGGCTAGAGAATTTCTTGAGATCAAATTTGAACAGTTTTGTTTTTATTAAGTTTTTTATTTTCATTATTTACTTTATTTACATTCATACTGATATCCTCATCTTCGTTTTGTCTTCTTTTTCTTTTTTCCACCATTTTTCTTTTTTTCCACCATTTTTCTTTTTTTTTCCACCATTTTTCTTTTTTTTTCCACCATTTTTCTTTTTTTTCCACCATTTTTCTTTTTTTCCCCCGTTTTTCTTTTTTTCCACCATTTTTCTTTTTCTCTCCTTTTTCTTTTTCTCTCCTTTTTCTTTTTCTCTCCTTTTTCTTTTTTTCTCCTTTTCTTTCTTTTTTTCTCCTTTTCTTTCTTTTTCCTCCATTTTTCTTTTTTCTTCCTTTTCCTCCATTTTTCTTTTTTCTTCCTTTTTCCTTTTTTTCTCTTTTTCCTTTTTTTAACCATGATACAAGACCCAGGAGCCACTCAAGTTATAGGGTTACAGAGTAAGAGGCATATTTATGGTGATATATGAGGAAGATAACAATTGACCCAAGACTTGAACATGTTAATATTGTAGTGATCGGGGAAGCATCTTCTTGGGAGTCAGTTTCACAAATCAGTAGTTTTTGTGAGAAAAGCTGCTCGAGTAGGATTTACATCTCACTAATGCGACATAGAGGGAGTGATGGTTTGCTACAATGTGTGTGTGTGTGTGTGGCATGGCGGGCCTTAGCCATGAAGGTTAGAACTGGTGGAATTTAGGAATATCGTTCATCTAACCACTTTCCATGAAAATAACGATAGAGCAGTGAGAGGCTTGTAACGTATTATCTCTGTGTAGAGTGGAAAATGACTTGTCACTCACAAGGATGCAGATACACTTTTGGATTCTATCGAGACTGGAAAGTTATGACTGTGAAACTCCTGCTCATATATGGCAGCAGTATTTCATTTTTGGCCTGATATTGTTCTTGTAGACAATAGCAGGAGGAGTCAATTACTTACTGATGCAGTACAGGGAACCACTGATTTTTTTCCCAGCATCTTTAGCTATAGGTGATGTGTCTGAGTTCAACTTGACGTCTGATTTGAATAAGTCCCAATAGATTAAGGTTGTAGTGATCTAGGAAGCATTCTCTCAGGAGTATTTTCCACAAGGTAGCACTATGACAAAATAGTGTTATTATCACAACATTTTAGTCTGTGATACCCTGCCTAGGGATTGAACTCACAACTATTAAATAATTAATTTTTTAATTTGGTGTCATAGTTTTTGCGTGCATAGTAGATCAGACTCAGTAGATGCAGGATTTGCAATAAATGATCATTGCTAAAAAAAAAAAAGATAAACAAGATGAGATATCCCTATATATGGTGTTGCATTTGGTATCACCTCTGGATGCTCATTCTATTACATAGAATGGTATCAACGAAAAGGACCATTTCTTTTTGTTATTTGTTTTATTAGGAGAAAGTGGTGGCAGCTTGGATTCTAAGAGGTAGTAGGTGTAATGACCTCACAGGAATGTATGTTGGCATTGGCTCAGTGTTCATCCATCGGTGGTCTTAGCCAGTCACTATCCTGGGTGTGGGAGGCATATCAATGCTTCAGAATTCTTGAGACCCTCTATTGAATTTGCACCATTTTGGAGTGATATTCAGAACCTAGACAAAGGCAATTCATTACTGTCAGAATACCTCACCCACAAGGCACACCGGGCAATCACTGGCCATTCTGGGCTTGGTCTTCGCATTCTGTAACAATGGGCAGTAAAACCAGAACCAATCTATTTTTGTAGATTGAATAAAAGGATTACGTTCCAATTTCCATAACTGCTACTTTGTGGAACAGACTTTCATCTGAATGCTTCCCTTGCTTTCTTCAAGTACAGAGTCAATTGTTATCTGTCCTCTTTATCTTCACTTCCTACCACCTCCTTTTACATTCAGTAACCCTTCACACTGAGTGACTCACAAGCCTTTCATTATCTTAAAAAAAAAACACTCTGAAGAAGATTGACGGGCACAATGGTCGAAACGTTGATAACAACAAAGGTGAGGATATTAGTCCTACTATAAATAATAATTCTTCATTTTAGTATTTCAAATAGTAATTCTTTTTTCTTATTTCTATAGTCAACTTGTTCCTTATCAGTGCTCTTTTATTATGGCCTTTTGCCAGACAAAGGTAAATATCCATATTTAGATACTCACTATGGAGCAAATGGTTAGGAAGCTAGTTTCATTGTATAGTGAGTTTAATCCTCACTGGGTGCTCAAAAATTGTGGCGTTGTGCTTAGTAAATAATGATTATTCTAAAGCCTCTATGACAAATATTAAAATATTTTTTGAGATTAAATTTTGTTTTTTGTTTTTTTTTTTTTTTATTCCTAAGTTGTAAATTGCGAGAGCTAACCGTATGTTCTATTCTTTTCTTGCATTTCTCACCTTTGGAACTCTCTTCCTATTGTTTCCATGCTACCGCCAATCTTCAAGAATTTAAATACAACATCACCATCTTCTGTTTTCTTGAACCCTGTTCTTTTATTGTCCTTTCCTCAACTGTCCTGAGTATGACGATAAACTACATCCACGTCCTGGGTTAGACGATAAACTACATCTGGCAGAAAGGCTTCTGATCAGTAGGTTTTGAGGAGTGTGGAACTACCTCTTAATTGTTGGTGTTCCGAGGTCAACCCTCATCCGGGGTTGTAGTACCTGTTAGGGTCCCAGCTATGGGCAAGTACTTAACCCCAAACTGGGGTCAAAACACTATGAAAGTGTAAAAAAATAGGTTTTAGAACCAGCAATATATTTTTGAAAAAAAAATATTAGCAGTAATATATTTTTTGAAAAACAAAATAATCAAATATTATGAGCAATACATTTTTGGAAAAAAATATTACCAGCAATATCTTGTCATCATTAAATAACCCATTCAGGTTGATATGCTGTAAACCAAACCTTCCTCTCTTTCCTTATTGGGGTAAAGAAAAGATTGTCAACTGATAGTAGCAACAGCAATAGATTTCTTGTTTCTCGGCTGCAACACTTGTAGCCAAATCGCAGTTCAAATGATAGTCCAATGTAACAGTCCAACACACACCATAGAGATGACAAAATGGGGTCACAAATCCAACCTTCACTTCTCCCCAACAATAACGTGTGTTCGTCTCACAGCTCAAAAAAAATCATCTTTTATGAGCGAAAAACAACGACTTCTGTTCACCGAGAGAATTTTCTGATTGGTCATGCCATTCAGGGGAGGGAAGAACATTAGCATAGCTTCTAGTCAGTGATGTAGATTTTTGCTGACTACTTTTTGGTAATTTTTCTTTGGCAGATCACACACAAAACACGAACTTTTTTTCGGGGTACTTGATTATCCCTTTCACTACATTCCTTTATTCTTTATCGTTTTTATTTATTTTAGTCTTTACTGTCTTTCTTTATTTACTTACTTTATTAGCAATACATTTTTGGAAAAAAAAATATTACCAGCAATAAAAATCTTGTCATCACTAAATAACCCACTGAGATGTTGATATGCAGTAAAACCAAACAAAAAGCAAAGCAAACCTTTCCTCAATCCTCTCGATTCTTCGTCTTCTCATTCTCTTTAACTTTCACTCTTTGTAAACCCCTGTATACAAGTGGCCTTGCTTGGTGTGATATTGTAGTGCCACGCCTACATTTTCTCCAATTCTAATTGATCAATAAATACATACTTAAAAATAACAGGACAATTTATCTATCGCATTCCACCATAGTAAATTTGTCCCTACACTTTGTTCAAAACAAGCTTTGCTACAAAATCGCTGATTGGTCCATTTTCCGTCCAATCGGATATTTTTCATGTATATTCAAAAATGTACTATAGCATCTCTGCTGGGAGCCACCCCAGATAGTATAAATATTGGTTCTCATTGTTCTTTTTCCTTGATGTTTTAAGTATTATGTATGAATGTTGATTACCTTCTCAACATGCAGCCGTATTATCTATTTAACCCATTCAACATTGGTGACCACAACACTCGAGAGGCAGTACATTCTATAATTGATCAACCCGACGTACTAATCAACACTTTACAATATCATTAAAAAAAAAATAACAACTTATCTTCTCAACTTCCAGTTTTGCAGATGTTATCAGACAGTGAAACAGTAAAATAGAATATATAATACGTCTACTAATAACCCGAGTTAAAATTTCTAAACCCTGATAAGAGGATTACATCTGAAAAAGTATACTGCCCTTTCAACTCACTATAAGTTTGTGTCTATATTTCTGAAATGAGGTATTATGTACACTATTTACATTATTCAGACTATCTTTGTTGCCATATTTATCACGTTTCGGCTGTTGTACTCTCTGACTTTCTTCAGGTGATTGGAATGTCCTCAAGGACACATGGCACAGTGGATAAAGATATTAGTTAGATCCAGTGACAGGACCCAAAGAGTGTGAGTTCAATACCTGGTTAAGGCAGTGGAGAACTTGGAGAGGGGGAATTAACAGGAGATAACTGACATCCATTAGACATGGCATGTGGAACTAGAACAGTCTACCCCAGCGAGCAAAATAAAGGGGTCAGTTCAATATTCCAACCACCTGAGGAAGGCCGGCGCATACAACAGCCAAAACGTGATAAATATGGCAACAAAGATGAGGATGATAGTCCAAACAATGTAAATAGTGTCACTATAAGTTTCTTATTCTCTTTCACGCTCAGTAATCTCTTATATTTTAGTGTTATTATTACTTTGCTTGAGGTGAAAAGATTGACTGCCCCACTTCAAGAAAAAAAAAGCAACCATGTTTTTGACATATATATATATATATATATATATATATATAAGTGGATTTATCTGTAACCTTGGAAATGTGAATTATGATTTTAGCTGTGTCTTTAAAACCCAGTAATTTTAAAAGTTACTCCAAAATTCGCTTGAGGATGAAATGGAACTAATGTCTTTAATTTAATTACAAAATTAAATTCGGGGCTTTTAACTTCCATTTTTGAAACATGGTTAGAACTGTGTAGCGAAAAAAAACATATTTTAAATCAATTAATTTATAATATTAATGCTCTGTAAATTTACATTGAGCACTATTTTGTAAAAATAAAAAAATATCTATAAGAACACCGGATTATATATCTTACTGTTCTTTCTTATTATTTACATATACACACACACACACACACACACATATATATATATATATATATATATATATATATATATATATATGAACTGTTGTACTTTAGCATGGGTTAATGAGGCTAATCTCCTTGACCATTAGTAATGAGTAGTAAGTACAGGAAAAAAGTCAGGTCTAATGTCACCATCAACACTACTATTACAGAATGGACCATGGTACTGCACCCAATTTGAAAGTTGGGGTTTGACATGATAGATAATGACACAAAATATTTTTTACCATATTTTTTTGAGGAGACGAGTTTAAAGATTAAGCTTAGGTTCAAAATCGTAGCATTGGAATTTCATTCCTGTGATCAGTGAAATCCCTATAACACAGCCTTTTAAAATTTATAATTTACTGAAGCTGGACAGATTGTTTATAGACAAAATGAAAGGCAGAAGCACATTATTACTAAATCATTGCACCATCAAATAAGACCTTCATTTACTTTGAAGTGAAATTATACTGAGCAATGTAGCTATATTATGATGTAATATGTTATAGATCGTAATAGTTTTAGTGTGATTATCAATAAACAATACAAATTTAAAACATTTTATCTTATACAGGGTGACCCAAAAAAATGGGAACTTTTAAACAATCCAATAAAACCAAGAGTGATGGAAGAAAAATATTTTATTCATAGTAATTGAAACCTTAAAACATGCTATTTAAGAAACAATGATGGAACTTGCATTTTTTGTAAAATTACATCCTGTAGATGGCATCCTCCTGTACGAATGCATTCTTGAAATCTGCTGTTGAGATTCCTCATCGACTGCTAATAACGCACACTGTTGTCCGTTCCACTGATCCATGGTTACTAAAATGGCAAAATGTTTACTTGCTCAAGGTCACTGTCTCGCAGTGTTGCCACTTTCTCATGTCTGGCAATACGCACTTCAAAAATTCCCGTTTTTTTGGGTCACCCTGTAATTTGTGCCCAGCAGTATCATGGTGTTATATACACTTTCGACTACTTTTTGTTTTTATTAATTATGATCTAACAAATAATTTAGCAAATCGTATTCACTGAGAAGACATTTTTTAATCTAAGATTTTTTTAGAGTTTTTACTTATCGAATACATGAAAAAATGACAGTTTTGAGTCTAAGGGAGGTTAGTCTCTCTATATTCCATTGACATTATTTAGGGTGAAAGTTCACAAATTGTATAGGAACAAGATGCAAGGCACAAGCATATTATTACGAAATCATTGTGACATCAAATAAGACCTTCATTTACTTCCAAAGGAAAATATACTGAACAATTTAGCTGTATGATGTAATATGTTATACAGTGCAGTACTTTTAGTGCGATTTTCGATAAACAATACAAATTTAAAACATTTTCTTTTATAATTTGTGTCCAGCAGTATTATGGTGTTATATACACTTTTATCTATTTTTTCTTTTTCTTAATTACGATCTAACAAAGGATCTAACAAATCTTAGTCATTGAGTAGACTGTTTTGTAATCTTTTACAATTTTTTTAGTTTTTACTTATCGAATGCACTAAAAAAAATTGCATATTTTTCTTGTGGTGATTAAAATTAGAATTCTGGTTTGAATATATTTTCCATGTGATATATCTAATACAAAAGATATCAACTTTATTTGGATTTATTCTTGAAATAGTCTAATTTTGAAATCAGATTGTAAGAACAAAAACTGTGGAAATTGTGTATATCTGTACATTTTTCAGATAATTTTTAAAACTAAATGCTCAAAAGTTGGTAGAAACTAAGAACCTAATTTTTGGTGTCAAAACTTAGTGTGAAAACTAAGGTTTGATGTGCAAAGTGCAATGTTGATTTTCTGAAAAAAAGGGAAAAATCAACCTGCCCTTGTGTTCAGTGGAAGAAATGGACAAGTGACACAAAAAATAAAACTGATGAGTATTAATTAATATGAGTTACCTCCCTTAACTGGAGTTAACTCCCCTAAGGATGAAAAACAGAATGAGAACAATCTATGACTGTCAATTGAATAAAGGTTGTTCAAATCTGTCTCTGCTGATTCATATCTCAGTCTGAACATCTGTATCTATATCACAGCCTTATAAAATTTATAATTTACTGAAGCTTTACAATTTGTTTATAGACAAGAAGCATGGCACAAGCACATTATTACTAAATCATTGTGCCATCAAATAAGACCTTTATTTACTTCAAAGGGAAATTATACTGAACAATTTTGCTATATTATGATGTAATATGTTATAGAGTGCAGTAATTTTAATGCGATTTTCAATAACCAATGCAAATTTAAAACATTTTGTCTTATAATTTGTGCCCAGCAATATTATGGTGTTATATATATTTTTATCTATTTTTTGTTTTTATTATGATCTAACAAATCTTATTCCTTGAATAGCCTTTTTGTAATCTTTTAGAATTATTTTTACACAGATTTACTTATTGAATACATTAAAAAAAACAAAAAAACTTTCATCTTTTGCTTGTGATGATTTATAACATTCTGCTACCACTTGTTTTCGACTACAAAAATCTGTGCAAAAAAAAAAAAAAATGGATCACAAAACCGTGATATTTTTCTCACTTCTCATTGGTCAGTGAATATTAAAATCATGTTCTGAACTACATCCAAATAATATTGATCTGATTTCTGACCTGAACGAAAATACAATTCTGCCAGAAATCTGTCTATACCTTTTAAGCCTATCACATGATTATGTTTATTATAAATACTTTGACACAAGTTTGTTGTTTCTCTTTTGGCCTCTCTTGCCTTCTCTGACATACAAGATGTAGTAACTAAAGAACTCGCATTTCGTCCTTTACGAGCAAACGCTATGAAACGCCATCACACATGCACACATATGTATGTACGGAACATTCACATCTACGAATTCACTCAAACACACTTACATTCAATAATTTCTACGGACAACGCGCATCTACAAACATTATGAAAATTCTTTCACTCAAGCCGTTCATCCAGCAAGTGAATAAGTATCAAAAATTGGTTCAACCCAACCAGTAAGATTTTCTTCAGCAACAAACATGCAACTTGTCAATATTCACCAGCAAAAAATATTAAAAACCTTCTGAAGCTACAATTTTGTACATTATTTACATTATTCAGACTATTGTCCTCATCTTTGTTGCCATATTTATTGCAATGTTTCAGCTGTTGCACACTCCGACCTTCTTCAGAATAATGTAAATAATATACATAATACCTCATCTCAGAAATATAGACAGATACTACAAGTTTGTATCAAACATATTCTCAACTTTTCAGAATTCCCTTCACCCAAACTTTCAACTTTGCAACTATTTGATTCTAATCCCATTTTTCCCTTCATTTTGTTGTTGGAATTGTTACCTGATGATCTGGAGTCCTTTAAAAAGGATTTTGGTGAAATAAATTATTGTAATGATACCTTAAAGTGGTCTGTTTTTCATTAAATATTTATATATATATATAGGAAGTTGAGTGGTAGTATAAAAATGCAAATATTGATTATAATTATGCATAGGTAAAAAACGCTGAAAATGTTGGAGTGCTGATAATTTTAAAATTATAATTTTTTTTCTTTTTTTTTGTAAATGTGATTCACTAATTTCATTTCCTTTCATTATGCTTTTGTTTCTACAGTGTAACCCGGATATAAGAGAGATTTTTCTCTGGTCCCAAATTAGAGCCTGTGTTAATGTATATAAAATAGACCAAACCCGGATAAAGAGAAGCCCGGATATAAGAGACTTCTTCTCCGGTCCCAACAACTCTCTTATATCCGGGCTACACTGTATTACTTTTCTATATAAATAAATGTGAATATCAGTGTGTCACACTTTTTCAACTTTACTACTAGAGGCTGGAGCCCAACGTATCATACCATTTTGGAATGAGGTTGACTATGTGAACAAATTAAAAACAGTTCGAGCCAGATCTGAACCCACAATCCTGAAATTTTGGATTTCCAAGTTTTCATTATTGCCATTGTTAATGGATTCCACCATCTTGGCTGCTGCTGATAAAAACAAAGGGACACAACTATCTGACTTTTTTCAAATGAAAAAATTAATGTTCTCAAATTACAGTGTTCTGTATTTTCAATTTTATTCCTAGAGGCCATAGCTCAGTATATCATGCCATTTTGGAATCAGGTCGGTTCTGTGAGCAAATTAAAAACACTCCAGGCCAGATCTGGACCTGCAATTCTGAAATTTTGGATTCCAAAGTTTTTGTTACTGCAATTTTTTTTTTTATTAATGTGATATCCAGCAAAAGTCACCAATGAAATAAAAATAATTGTATGGAAAGTAAGAACCTACGTGCATCAAATTATCTTTAAGTGGCAGCAGAAAAATTATCATTGACCTTTTAAAAGGTAAGCTTAGGTATTAAGGCAATACTTAAATTCAGTGATCAATTTGAGTCCTTCTGTAGTTTATTGTTGTCTATCGCATACAACAGCAGTATACCTTGCAAAAATAAATCTCCACCAATAGAGGACCAGATTGCAATCAAAACAGTCAAGTGAGGAAAAGAAAGTTCCGTGCAAATGAGGATCCAGATCAAAAGGCAGTCAGGAGAGCTTCCAATGCTGAGAATATGCAAAGACTTCGAAACTTTCAAACCCCTGTACAAGCTAAAGGCCCAATCAAGAGTCCTCTGCAGGAGCTAGCTTAATTGCCTCCTGATATTGGGCTTTTAAGCTAGCTTCAGCTCACCTTATTATATATCCCAAATTGTGATAACTGAAGAAAGGTGAGATTTACGAACATGGACACAAATTTACTATGGATGATCTAGCAATTAAAGCACTTTCTATACATTTTTGTCTTAGTAAATTGCTTCCTCTTTTAATTAGAGTAGTATTTTTTTAAAATTGAAATTTTGATGAGCAACTAATAAATTAAGTGTTGTTTTGGAGAAACCTCAAGGAATTTAAATAAAAGATTTTCCCTTTTGTGTTCATATAATATTTAAATTCCTTGAGTTTTCTCCTAATTATTTCTTGTGGCAATTATTACAGGTGATAGAATAAATTTCTCCTTCAAATTTTAGCTTATTATTTTGTTTTGTATTAAGTCTTTTATTGTTTTGGAAGCAGTTGTAATAAATTTTGTGTTAAAATTAGATAAATTCTTTTCAGTTGTAGATGTGATAGAATTGGTGGGTAGAATAATATATTTTGATCTATTGGGATTGTAAGAATTGGCCATTCTTCTATTTTTAAATATTTTACAAGCCTTTTGTTTCATGTTGAATATGAAATAATTTGGATATTGGAGGAGCTTAAATGTACTTTCAATTTATTTCTCATCATATAAATATTGAGGGCTACACATTTTGAGAACTATTAAATAAATATGATGATTATTCCAGATTTTATTTTTTGTTATGGTGAGAATAGAAATTTATGAGATCATTTTTATTAATTGATTTGTGAGGGACACTTAGTTTAAGTAATTGTCATTACAGTGTAACATCATATCTAGGAAAAGTAAGTGATATTTGTTTCTGTTTCATCAGTGAATTATATTGTTTTTGACTACAAGTTCATGTAATATAGTTTTTATTTGTTGGCTTCAATCCTAATGGGAATGACTGCAAAACATTTTCTCCTTCACATTTTATAGGCCAAAGCACACAAATGCATGCTGGGATTTTTTCTAGGCAATAAAATAGGCCAATGCTTCGTTTCATCCAACTCAGTCCCTGTCTATCTTGTCTTGAACTCAGAACGTAATATTCACTTGTCCGAACTTGCTTTTGTGTGTCAACACCAATTCTTAGTTTATGAACTTTTTGCCTTCTTACTGGTAAATTGCCTTGCATATATTGTTTGCTTGCTTTATATTATTTTTTACCCAGTTCTTTTTTTTTTCTTGTTATTGATTATTGAAAAAAATGTCAGTTCTGTTTGTTGGACAGTTCTGTTACTTATTTTGCATCTGACCGTGGCTAATTACTTCACATTATTGCCTCAGTTGGCGATTCTATTGTTGCCATTGGAAGTAAAATTTTGTAATTGACCTCTGACAGTCAACATGTTGAGAAGAAAAAATTAAAAAGAAAGAAAGAAAGGTTATAGTCACTACAAATGGCAACTCAAAAAAGACAAAAAAAAAAAGAAGGCAAGTTCAGAAAGAAAGGATAAAGAGAGAAAAAACAAGCTGGTATTGTTTAACTCTTTTTATATATGTATGAAAAAAAATATGAATTTCTAGGTATTATAAAACTAATGTCTTCAGCAACCATTTTTACCAGTGCTCATATTGCAATTCTTGCTGTTATCGCTTTTCTCTGGCACTCCTTATTACTGGTTCCCATATTGTATTCATTTCTATGCTTGGTCGGCTCAGGAGATTTTTGTGGCCTAGCATATGTGCTGATTCCTTAAGTTTACATATTTTCCAGTGATGTTCTTTGTCTTTGTTATTTGGTTGAGATTATAGCTGTTTGTTGTAGAGACTATCCTCTTCTTTTCTTTCTTTTCCATTTCCCCTCCTCTCATTTTATTGATTAGGCATGTCTCTTTCTATGGCAATAAGAAATTATGCGTCTATATTTCCGAGATGTGGCATTGTAACTATTTACATTGTTTAGACAGTTGTCTTCATTTTCATTTGCACATTTACACAATTTTGGCTGCTGTACTCTTCGGCGTTCTGTTTTTTATAAATTTCAAACTGAAGCCATATGTTGGAATTTCTGAAGATTGGCTCGATGACATTTGCGTAAATGTCGAAACAATGTAAATAGTATAAATAGTTACAATACTGCATCCGAGAAAGATAGACAGATATAGAAAAACTCAAAAAGCATTTTCCTTGTGTGTCATATTCAGCAAAACATGTTTGAAAGAAAAGTGGTTGCCCAAATATATATATATATATATATATATATATATATATATATAACTACATGAATCATTCATGCAAAAAACAAATATAGGGGTTAATGGCGAGAATACATCTTCGCAAACAATATCAATAAGGTACACTAACCCGAACCTGTATATGAATGATATGATCCCTGTTTATAAATTCCAGTTTCATAAGGTCCTTTTTAGTTTTTACAAGCTTTCGTCTGTTCCTACCGACATCCTCAGGTATGGAAATAGATTTGTTCTTGTTTTTACTTCTCATTGGTAATAAGAGGACAACGAAAATATAGATGTAATCCGAAAAAATGCTATGAGAAATGTGTTATTGTTTTGGAACGTGCGGTCGCAACGCTGAGTTTGAATTCTAATTTTAAGGTTGTGCTTTTTTGTACTAATATGGTAATAAGAGAATTCTTTTGTACTGGTAGGTTTTCCGTCAATGTGGCAATGAAACTGGAATTTATAAACAGGGATCATATCATTCATATGCAGGTTCGGGGTTAGTGTATCTAATTGAAATTGTTTGTGAAGATGTATTCTCACCATTTAAATCATTAACCTCTATATTTATTTTTTGTATGAATGATTCATGTAATTATAAATTAAACTGCACCTATAATCGAAATATATATATATATATATATATATAGCATAATGAGAAGCCACGTACACTTTCTTAATATAAAAAAATAAATAAAGTATTTAAAATACCTAAGTCTTTATTTAACCTAGTTTATGTGTATTTAATTTATTTGGATTTTAAAATTAAATACACATAAACTAGGGTTAAATAAAAACTTAGGTATTTTAAATCTTTATAAATATTTCAATAGTTAAGCATTTTTTTAAGATATAGTTAAAAAATGTTTTTATTTTTTTAAACAACATCTAAAATATTTATTACAGTTAGATTACAGTTAGATTTAAGTTAGGATTATCCGAACAGTGACGTTCCATATCATGTGGCATCTGCGTCTCGCGAAGGACGCTACTTGCTAACAAACAGTAATTTTAATTTATTTGTAACAAACAGTTATTTCTGATGAGAGATTGAGGGCAATCTGAAATATCAAATATGTATATAAATAAATAAATACTTTCATAAAAAAAAACATTATTATTTTTTTTATTTGCAACTTTCTCTCTCTCTCTCTCTCTCTCTCTCTATATATATATATATATATATATATATATATATATATATAGTAAAAAAATTGAAGTCAACGCTCAGAGGCGACAGTCTGTTTCATGCTAGGTGCAATCGTCAGGCCGCGAATGTTAGATTTTTCCTCGAATATTTATATATATGGGTCAGTGATGCATTGTGGGTAATCTATTCTGGTGGTTATTTTTGTTTGCATTAATTTATTTGTTTTTCATTTTCATTTTGTATTAATTATTCTTTTCGGTTTTTGATGTTTTATTAACGTAGTAAAAATAAAAAAATTGGGGGGATTTGCTTAGGTCACTTATTTAATAGTTAGTCTTGGTCTGGGAAGATAATTAAAGCTATTTATTCGTTCAATGTTTAGATTGCTTACAGTAGTCTATTCTGTTATTTTCGTGGGTGGAAAGTTTTTAATTTATTTATTTGGATTTATTTTTACTTGTTTATGCTTATTTTTATTAGTTCTAAAATGGCTATTTTATCGGAGCAATTTGTTCATTTATTTATTTAAAATATCTAATATATATATATATATATGTGTGTGTGTGTGTATTTAAATAAAAAGAAAGAACAGTAAGAAATATAATCCGGTGTTCTTATAGATATTTTTATTTTTACAAAATAGTGCTCAATGTAAATTTACTGAGCATTAATATTATAAATTAATTGATTTAAAATATGTTTTTTTTCCCGCTACACAGTTCTAACCATGTTTCAAAAATGGAAGCTAAAAGCCACGAATTTAATTTTGCAATTAAATTAAAGATATTAGTTCCATTTCATCCTCAAGCGAATTTTGGAGTAACTTTTAAAATTACTGGGTTTTAAAGACACAGCTAAAATCCTGTTTCCATGGTTACAGATAAATCTACTTCAATTGGACAAGGGTTGTCTGGGTTTTCCTTATGTCTGTATCATTGTATCGGTTATTAGCTACATTTTGGTAAGGGGTAGGGATGTATTTTTCAATGAGAACTGACATCCGTTGAATGCATGTCGTCTGGATTTTTTTATTTTTTTTATTTTTATTTGTGGGTTTTAGCTTCCATTTTTGAAACATGGTTAGAACTGTGTAGCGGAAAAAACATATTTTAAATCAATTAATTTATAATATATATGTATATATATATATATATATATATATATATATATATTCAGCTGCTTAACACTTCAAAAAATTGGCAAAACATACTCCTAACAATTTAGCCCTTTGTTTTGCTGACGTGAGTAAATATTGAAATTAAACGAATTTCTTTCTACTACTTTTGTTATAAATGGTCGGAATGAACAGGTTTCCAGAATAAGAATTTTCAAAAGCCAAATTAAAGGGAGGTAATAAATGGAGCGCTAAGAAAATGTTATAAATGGTGGGGATGAGAAAATAATAATAATTTTACTCTTTTATTGTCCTCAGCATTTTTTTTTCAGTCTGTATCTCTAGCAGTTTTATTTTGGAGACTCAATATCTTCGATTCATTCCTGGAATAACATGTTGAATCAAGAGTGTTGTAGATGCAATTATACCCTATTTAAGTCGTTCCTGGACATATTAAAAGAAAAAAAAACATGGACAATTATTCTTGGGTTTTTTTGCTCAGGATCAACACCCATCCTGTGACACCATGGCTGGAAGACCCATGTAGAAGAGGAAGATCTGACTTTATCTTGATCTAAAGTGTTTCTGTTTTATCACAGGCAGTTGTAGTCTTTGAAGTCTGATCATCTAAGTGACACCGACTTCACGGAAGAGGACAAATTCTTTTCTTCTTTTTTTTTTGCTTCAGAATAATGTATTGCTGGTATTAATTTTTCCACAAAAAATTTATTGCTGGTACTAAAACCTATTTTTATGTTTTCATAGTGTTTTGACTCCAGTTTGGTGGGGGTAACTATTTGCCCATAGCTGGGACCCTCACAGGTGCTACCATCCAGGGTAATGGTGGACCTGGGAACACCTGCAATTAAGAGATAGTTCCATGTTCCTCAAAGCTTTCTGATCTTTGCTGTTGGATGTAGTTTATCGTCTTACCCAGGACACAGATGTAGATTATCATCATACCTGGGGTGGATGACTATGTGAAAATAAGAAAAAAAAAATCTGAAGTATACTCCAAATTCTCTTACTGAAATATCCATAAAAAATGGTCAAGGTTTTGTTAACGAGATTCATGGATTTGCTAAGGACCAACACCTGATCTGGAACATCCACACTGAAGAAGAAGGTGTGGATTTATTTCAATTGTAAGTGTTTCTGGTTTATGACAGGCTGATAGTCTTTAAAGTTGAGACTTCTAATTGCTACACACTTAACCTTAGAGGAACAATTTTGTCATTGTGGATTTTGTACTGACGAAATTGTCTTGGATAAAATCCAGATTTCTGGAACACTTCAGTGCTGATTTTCTTCCAGACTGTCACTTTACAGCATCAATCTCAGCAAAGTGTTTCTTGTTTAGTTCATCTTTCATCTTAGGGAACATAAATATGATAAGGAGCAAAATTGGATGTTAAGTGTGAATGGAGTCAACCGAAAGTCATACTGATAACAGGCCTGGCAGCCATGCAACAGAAGTCCAAAACTGGGGGCGGACATTTAAATTACAATTCACTCTTTTTAAAAAAAGAAAACTTTTTTTTTCCATTGGATTTACAAAATTAAAATTTACAAAAATTATCAAAAATTATTGCTTTTCTGAGATTCATTATATTTTTTTCCAAGTATTTTCGGACTTAATTGATAGAAAATTTGGTAAAATGTTGAATTGTATTATCTTTTATAATTTTTTGTTTAGCAGTATGTCAACCTCTATGGGTTATTTAATGTGAAAATCTATATTTTTATTTTTTGGAAATAATGGTTTACTGATACAAATGTTACTAACTCACCGATAGCTGAGGATAGAAGAGTTGGATTCATGCCTTTCTCAAGGATATTTGCACATAAGTGAATATAACAAACCCAACTGGAATTAGAACTCAGCTCTCCAATTAACAATTCCGAGCCATTATCTATTACAACACATGCAAATCCAAGCTTACAGCACCTAGTATTCCCAAGCAGTCACCCATCTAAGGTACGGAACAAGCTTGACATTGCTTAACTTTGGTGAAACATACAGAAACCGGTATTTCAATGAGATTTAGCTGTAAGCCCTACTCCCAACATATCCAAGTTTACAGCACCTAGTATTCCCAAGCGGTCACCAATCTAAGGTACCGAGTAGACTTGGCATTGCTTAACTTCAGGGATCATATGGAAACTGGTGTTTAAATGTGATATAGTCATAAGCCATATGCCCCACATATCCAAGTTTACAGTACCTAGTATTCCCAAGCAGTCACCCATCTAAGGTACTGACCAAGCTCGACGTTGCTTAATTTCAGTGATCGTTCGAGAAGTGTTATTTCAATGTAATGTGGCTGTAATCCCCTGATTATATTATATAATCATATTTTCTATGTTTATTATCTAAAATGTTCCTAATTTGTGGTGAATAAAGTAATTTTTGAACATTTAATTAGTAGAGGTGGTGATTTTTGTTCTTTCTTTGTATATTTACATTAATGAAAATAAGTTGGATTCATGCCTTTCTCAATAATTGTTATAGCTGTAAGGTGCTTCATAAAAATGGGTATAGATACTAATTAATTAGTGGATATTACTAACAAGTTCTTTGCTAAACATATTCTCTATAATTGTTATTTAGTCATAATTTAAGTCTTTATATATCCACTCCCAGTTATCAACCGCAGTTGCAAGGCTACCAGGCTTGTTATAGGCATCACTTTAAGTCAACTGCTCTGTTGATTTTGGTAAAAAAAAAACAAAAAAAAACTCTTGGATTTCTATGTGACACCACATTTATTTTATTATTTTCTCAGTACATTCTCATGCAATTTACAAGGTAGAAATGGCAATAGATGTGACATCCCAAGGTCAAGAACCCTGGTTAGAGCTGTAAAAAAAAAAGGGGCACATGTATGCTACTAGTTGTCTCAGATTCAAGGATGGCTCAAAGAACTCAGAAGTTTACTACCTGGGAGACTAGTCACTCCACGGGATCCTGGCTGTAAGTTCTCCGCAGCTTTCATTGTGTTATCTTGATCCTGAAGAAGTCTTTTGCTGAGGGGTCGAGACGTTGGCAATTCTGAGCTGGGTTAGGACTGGGGTGGGGCACAAAATGACAACAAAAGCTTGAAGTATATTTTGTAAAAATAACCCCCCAAAATACACACTCTCTTTATTCTTCTTTTCTATAAAGTACTCTAAATCCCAGTATTTGGTTAGCTTAGTCAAGTGGTCAGAATTCTAGCAGGTCTATCACTGGTACTTTAGGAGAAAGAAGCGGTCAGTGTATTCGCTCCAGTTTGGTCATTTGATTGGTTGGTGACACAATGGGTTCCTCCTTAGGATATACAAGTCAAGTTGGCCCTAAATGATTTTACCTGGGCCAGATTTTATGAAAACAAACAATAAAATCGAGATACAAAGACATCGACCACTTGCTGTCTGCAAGTAAAGAAAGAGGAAATAAATAAATGAAAACTTTCAAGATCAAGTGTCACTTGGCCGGAAAATAGTGAATTCCGGTTGTGGGAGTATATAGGCGGTGTCATGGTTAAAGTAAGTCAGAAAGCTGAGTGTTGTGATGCAAACAGAAAGAGAGAGAGAGAGAGGGGGGAGGGGGGTAGGAAAGAGTTGGCACTCAGAATGACGAGACATGCGGTTAGAGCAAGAGAGATATAGAGTAGAATGCAGGTGGAATTTTGGCCATAGTGAAGATCTGGTCCTTTAGTCTGTTGGGAGAAAGACCGAACTAGAAGGCAATATGTCTCTTACCCACTAGACCATGCCAGGTAGATCTGTGAATAAATAACCCAATATATTGGGAACGGGATTCGTGTTTTCCTTTCGTACCGACTTGTCAAGTTGGTGGTCAGTGTAGTCAAATCAATAATCTCACTTTTTACAAGGTGTTCTTTGACCCCAAGTGTCTCTGAAAAAAATTACCTGTCTTCCTGATTTTTCTTGTTGGCCTAGGTTTGGGTTTGAAAATTCCTTCTTGAAAATATTTTTTTAAAACAATAAAAAAAAAGATTTACGTAAAATTCACATAATTTCGAGTGGCTAGGTTTTTTAGAAGAAAAAAAACATTTTAACAGGAGAATATCTTTACCCTGGAATCAAACGATCGTTTAAAACCCACATTGTCTTGGGCAATGGTTCGTGGGTAGGGGCAAGTCATATCCAAGCTTAATGGGCCTTATTAAGTTAAATTTGAGTTCAATCTTCTGAAAATACGGAGCTTTTTGATTAATTCTTAGTCTGTGTTCCAATTCGTTGTATTTTGACTATTGATAGACTTGCAGCTTGGAAGGAAAGAGGCTGTAGGCTGGAAAAACTTCATCGCCCACAAGGCCGTGTAGACGCTTTTGAAGTCTGGCAAGTAAGTACTATGCAGCTCCATTCCAAATATTGCAGCAATTGTTAACAAGGTTGTTAAGTCATTATTAATAAGTGTCATCCTCATGGGGGCTCCGCACTTGTTCCAGATTGAGCTATCTAGAATATATAAAAATTTGATTCTATGGACTCCCACGTAGAAAGGTAAGAGGTAGTTTTATCCCGAACTCAAATGTTTTTGGTGGATCAGAAGGTGTTTCTTTTTAAAGTTCGATGTTCTAAGAGGAATCCACTTTAACCGAAAGAGAATGGTAAGTAAGGGAGTAGATTAGGCTTTTTTTCGAGATCAAGTAACAACAAATCCGGAAATACGGTATATCCGGGTGCTGATCTATATTAACAGGCAGCGGGGAGAGTAATGGTCCGCCCTTGGCAGGAGATGGCTGTGTCCGTCGAGCAGTTCCAAAGGCTTAATTTCGTATTGCCAGCTATCACTTTGGGAGGACCAGATGCATGAGGATTTGGTAGGGAAAAGAGCCGACATAGCAGAGGTCATCCCCAATAATCATCTGGACGAGCCAACGAAGCTATGAATAAAACACCTACATATAATATGGAAAACATAGCTCGCGTTCTTATTTCGCAGCATGGCGTTTGTCTTTTATCGTGTCACCTTGTAAGCTGGGAAAGGGCCCATTGCATGCTTACGGGGGTAACACCATGAAAGAAAAACGCCACGTCGGGAAATAAGAACGCCGGCCCTTTACCAGCTTTCGGTGCCCACAGACGAGATCAAGAACCAGAATGCAAAGTGGGGGGGGGGTTAGATCATTGGTCGGTGGAAATCTTTAGGTGAGGGTCGCATTGTATGTTTATACACAATCACCCTCTAGGGTCACAACCTTACCACACCAGATGTTGCTGTTGCCGTTTCCATTGCAATTTTTTTTACAGGGAGTAGATGCTAGTCCCATACCCAACTGTATTTTAATTTAACATTATTCTGATTTGCAGTAAAATAGAAAGGGAGTGTAAGACAATGATGGGTCTTCTCACCGGACCTATTCAACCTATACAAAGAGGTGATTAGAGAATTATAAGTCCTATGTGGATTCGTTACTGGTGGCCACAATCTTAACAAAATAAGATATGCAGATAACATGAATTTCTATGCACTAAAAATACTACAAGAACGGATAGTCTATGGTGTCTGAGTAATGATTAGATATCCGAATTTTATAGTTTTGCATATAAATCTTCTCTATTTACACTATTATGGATTGGAGAAACGGGTTGAAATTCCAACTTAGACTGTTGTGTTGATTTTCAAACATAAAATCCCATGGAAGGAGTATGGTTCCTGTTATGGAGTGGTTTCACAGTGGAGGCTTGTATTTGTACTAAGTCAGTCCTAAAATAGGTTCGACGTACAAAACGTTAAGAACTTGATATAATAGGTAATGATGCAGAGAAATCTAGTTGTGGTCACTGATACTTTAATATCCAACTAACGGTCGTCCGGCATCGACTGACTGACCGACGATATTCAGTCACCCCCACCCCCACGAGGGCGTCATGTGGCACAAAGCCTTTTTAACGTGGGATATCCGAGCCCGTGGGCTCGGCCAAAAATATGCCCATTGAATCCGTATAAACGGGTTCAGGGCCGGTTTACCTCCCCGAAAGAGACCCCGCCTTCGGCGTGGCCTCGTTCGGGTTTCTCCCTGCCCAAAAGCAGAGAGTTCAACCGATCAGCCAGTCGACTGACTGACCGACCCACTGATCGACACCTACTACTCCTACTTATTATAGGTGGGAGAGTCTATTAACTATAGAATAGGTGTGTTCCACTATAACAATTCCATCACTTCTACTCCCAACTATGGGTAAAAGGGCAAAGAATGGCCTATCTATCCTTGGATGGCAGCTAGTCTAAGAGAAGGAAAAGCTGAATTTCAAGCCAAGAAAGGCAACAGGAAACCACTATATTTCCTAGAAAGGCATAGCAATTCCCGGATAATAAAAAAAGGAGTCTGTGGAGAGCCATGATCACCTAGGGAGAAAAACTGTTCTGGATTCCAAACCATGGAGAAGGCAATGGGAAACCATTCCACTATCTTTCTTAAGAAATGATGGAAATTCACTGATCATAAACAAAGGAATCTGTAGAGAGCCATGATCGTTTACGTCCTGAAGGGAGAAAGGCAGCTCTTAATTCTGAACTGTGGAGAAGGCAACGTGAAACCACTCCACTATATTTCCAAAGGATACATAGCAATTCACAGATAATAAAGAAAAGGAATCTGTAGAGAGCCATGATCACCTTCATCCTGAAGGGAGACAGACAGCTCTTAATTCAGAACTGTGGAGAAGGTAACGTGAAACCACTCCACTATATTTTCAAAGTATGCATAGCAATTCACAGATAATAAAGAAAAGCTGTGGAGAGCCGTGATTGTCTATCTCCTGAAACAACATAACATTGTTATAATAATAATTATGGAGTTGGCTTAGGTAAAAGTCCTGGTAATCTCTAGCATTTGGTTAACATAAGCCTACCGGATACATCAACCCTGTACATTTTTCTTTGTGTGAAATTTAAGGTGTGGGGATTGTGGGTGGTTGTCTTATATGCCATTATAGATATTATAGATTTGTTGTAGATCTAAGAAGGTTGCGTGAATGTTTTAAATGTTTCGTTGTAACTGAAACATGCTACATCCACAAACATAAATTTAAATAAAAAATCAAATGGTAATTCTGAGATGAGGTATTACGTGCACTATTTACATTACGGACTATTGTCCTTGTCTTTGTCACCATATTTATTACAAAGTTTCGGCCCTTCAGTATCTGTCTATATTTCTGAAGTGAGGTATTATATACACTATTTACATTATTCGAATTATTGTCCTCATCTTTGTCGCCATATTTATTACAACGTTTCGGCCCTTCAGTATCTGTCTATATATCTGAGATGAGGTATTATGTACACTATTTACATTACGGACTATTGTCCTCATCTTTGTCGTCATATTTATTACAACGTTTCGGCCCTTCAGTATCTGTCTATATTTCTGAGGTGAGGTATTATGTACACTATTTACATTATTCGAACTATTGTCCTCATCTTTGTTGCCATATTCATTACAACGTTTCGACCTTCTTCTTTTGTACGCTCCGGCCTTCTTCAGGTGGTTGGAATGTTGAACTGAACCCTTTATTTTGCTCACTGGGGTAGACTGTTTTAGTTCCACGTTTTAATGAATTCCCCTCTCCAAGTTCTCCACTGCCTTAACCGGGTATTGAATTCACACTCTTTGGGTCCTGTCACTGGATCTAACTAACGCCTTTATTCACTGTGCCATGTGTCCTTGAGGACATCTCTGTATGAATTTCTGGGTATTTTTATAATACCCAGAAATTCATACAGATACATAATGTTTTCAGCAACCATTTTTGTTTTTTCTTATACTATAGGGTGTGTGTGTATATATATATATATATATATATATATGACAGTTATTTGATTTTTGCCAGAATTTTCAAGTCAATCTATTTTTTTTTACTGTTTGCAGTAAAAATAGATTGACTTGAAAAAAAAAAAAGAAAAAAATGCTAAAATTTCCTATACTAATTTATGCTTACCCACTAACACAAGAAAAACAAGATTTTTAACCAAAATTTCAAAAATAAAAAAAAATAAATGGATAAAAAAATATAATTTAATAATCAAAAAATCCTTTTGTCTTTCCTTAACAAAGATTTTGACAATGAATCTTTGTTTTTATTAAGTTTGGGGCATTTTTTCATCATTGTATGCTCTTTTTTTTTAGCAAATCTTTGAAGGTACCTACATTATGGAATTGTTCAAATTGGAACTCCTTGTGAATATTAATAATGGGGAGGGGAGCTGCCATAATAATGTCCTATGTAGATATATTTAAAAAAAAAAAAAAAATCAATTACTTGCAGGGAAGGCATCTAATTGGGAGTCAATGGTAAGTGAGGTTCATTTTATATACCTATATTTATAAAGAATTAATGTATTTCTTTTTCATTTGACATTTTTAATTATTTGGAGGATACTTGTATTTGAAATAGATGCCCCATTATTATTATGTCTGTAAACAATATTATGTCTATGTCTTATTGGCTAGCAGAAATCTTAACATATTTTCTCTAAGCCAGATTGATAATTGCAATGACAGCTTAATATACACTATTTAAAGTAAAATTAAAAATGAGAGGTCTATTTCAAATATGAGTATCCACTAAATAACATTTGAGAAAAAAAATTATATATATATATAATTCATCTGGGAATTTAACTATATTGTTGACATGGAAAAAAAAAAAAAAAAAAAAAAAAATCCTTTACTATAAAGGTAATTTACATTAACCAGAAAAAAAGGCTTAGACACAAGCGTCTATCTTTTTAATTTTGAATTTTAATGTAACTATAACAACAAAAACATTTCGATTTCATTTTTGCCTTAAAAAAGTTGGAAGACGAAACGCGTCGGCAAAATGTATGATTTTTTTCCAATTGTCATTTGATACCAATCTGTCTTGTCCACAGAATTCATCTGGGAATTTAACTATATATATATATATATATATATAAATGTTATTTAATACTGTTTATTATAAACAGAGCATTTACTTAAATATTTGTATCTGTAAAAAGAATGTTAAACATATATATATATATATATATATATATATATATATATATATATATATATATCTCACAGGTAGCAAACTGGTTTCATGCACAATGCATTCTTCAGGTGTTGAGTATAGACT
This sequence comes from Acanthosepion pharaonis, assembly GCA_903632075.3. Classification (NCBI taxonomy): domain Eukaryota; kingdom Metazoa; phylum Mollusca; class Cephalopoda; order Sepiida; family Sepiidae; genus Acanthosepion; species Acanthosepion pharaonis. The sequence goes on along the minus strand of CAHIKZ030000925.1, from coordinate 471,623 downwards.
GACTGTTACATAATTTAAATTTTAATAAAAAATATCTGGTTACCACAATGTTGCTGCTGTTATATATTTTATGGGGATTACAGTTTCTTATTTAAAAAAATATATTTTGAATCTAAATTAAATGGGATATATATATATATATATATATATATATATATATATATATATATATATATATATATATATATAAAATAAATAAATGTAAAAAAAATTATTTACAGTTGTGAACATTAATTTTTTTTAGATTAAGCATAAAGGGAGATTACTGTTTTTTTTTTCAAAAAACAAAAAACAAACCATAGATTCACATAAAAAATTACTCTGGATCAACATATTTGAACAGAGAGCTGCCAGGAGATGAGTTGGATTCATGCCTTTCCCAAGGGTATTAGCACATAAGTGTATGTAATGAACTTGACCGGAATTTGAACTCGGCTATCCAATTCCTCAATCCGATCCACAATCCATTACTTTACCGTGCCTCTTCAGGCCAGATGTGCTGGATTCATACCTTTCCCAAGGGTATTAGCACATAAATGAATGTATTGAACACGACCGGAATCTGATCTCAGCTCTCATTCCTCAATCCAAGCCACAATCTATTACTTCACCATGCCTGCCTCTCTATTTCATTATATATATATATATATATATATATATATATATATATATATAAAATCTACACACACACACACACACACAAACCAACAGAATCACTAGTGGGGTTATCTTCAAATGTATGCACTTTCTGTAGAGAAATTATGTGCTTATAAAATATTATGTGCAACTTACTTAAAAGTTTAAAGAATTTAAAAAAAAGTTAAACCAAACAAAATTTTTGACCTAATACATAGTTTCCACCATTTCCTTTGAAGGAAACTGTAAATGAGTGATTGGAGTCAGTTCCTTTTTTTTTCTTTTTTTTGATTATCTACATATTTACTGAAATTTTGTGTTGTACTTTTGTAGTAATTTAAAGATGGCGACATGAATTTATTAAAAAAAGAAGACAAAATAGTTTAAACAACTTTGTTTGTCTTCACCCAAAATTCAATAAACTTCTTTCTTTGTTGGCCAATCATGGATATAAAGGCATCTTTCAATTAATGTGCTTTCAATTAATGTGTTTGATTCATGCAGTAAAATTTTTATATACTAAAATTTGATTAGTAAATACAAAATAAACAATTAGTGCAGTAAAACTTTCTTCAGTTTAACCATAGTAATTGAAAATTTAATTTAATAGTTACTGATGTAAAAATTAGTCGCACTAATCGAGGGATCCCTGTATTAATCAATTTCAGTTAAGCAAGGTTAAAAAAAAAAAAATGACAAAAACAAAAAACATTTTGCTTCATTAAAAGTTTATGAGTTTATTTTAGGGAGATAAAATAAAAAATAAATAAAATGTAGATTTTTTAAAAAAATTTATTTGTTTGATTTTTTTTTTTCCCAGTGAAGGAAATACAAATACAAAATGGAGAAAATATTCTGATTAATATTTTTGTGCAGATTTAAAAAAAAAAAAAAATTATATTGGATTGATTGAGATTAAGTATACTTTAATCTCTGTCTTAGGAGTTTATCTTTAGGGAGACAAAGTAAAAGAAAAAATAAAACAAAATAAATGTACCTTTTTTTTTTTTCTTTTGAAAATATTTTTATCCCCCCACCCCAAGTAAAGGATACAGATACAAAATGAAGAAAATACTCAAATTAATATTTTTGTGTAGATTTAAAAAAAAAAAAAAAAAAATTATTTTTTTTATTTACTCAGAGGGGAATATTTCTCAAGACCCCCACCCTGACCTATTGAATAACTGAGACTGCAAATAGCACCAAAACAAATATATTCCAGGTTTTCGATATGTACTTACCTAGGATAAAGTTTAATTTATAAATAAGGCACAATAAAAAATTGAAATGAGATATATTTACATATGGACTAATATCCTCATCTTCTTTGTTAAAACAAAGTTTCAGCTGTTGTGCCTCCACCCTTCTTCAGGTATCTATGAGAAAATTACGAACTGAATTTGTTATTTAATCTACAGGTATAGGGATATCTTTGCCTTTTTTTATTTAGTTTTTAGTTCTGCTTCGTTGCTGTTAGTACCTGTAGATATGTTCACCTGTCGTCTCGTTTACATTCCTCTGCAGTCTTTTGAACAGTAGAGGTTTATACCTTGTTTCCGGTTTAGGATTGGGTTTCCAGTTCCTTTTAAAATCATTTCATCCTTTTTCACGCTCAGGAGCCCCTTGCATTTCAGTGACATTATTGCTTGACTTTGGGGGGGTTAAGGTTATTAAAAAAAAAAAGAAAAAAAAAAGAAAAAAAAAAGAAAAAATGTCTGAGTTTGGTGCATGGATTGATTGATTTCTTTTTTATGGCTTATCAAGAATTTGCAGATTATTTAAAACTAGGAAATATTCATATTGTAACAATATTTTTTTTTTTTTGAGATAATGATTTAGTAATACGTCTTACTAATTAACCCATAGCTGGGGAGAGAAGAGGTGGATTCAAATCTAATCAGAATTTAATAAACGAGAAATTATAAAGTACTGGGTGGTCTTGTCATGCCTACATAATATAATTTTCCATTTTAGATGGCTGACATGATCTCATACTGTTTGGAAGAGAGGGTTAGAGTGACAAGACTTTCGGATCACCCTGTAGATGTAAAGTGGGGGATCAATTTTATATTACAATCAAAATATAAACCAATCCCTCACTTTGTGGCCGCATAGTTTCTACACATTTATATTTCAGAGAATGTAAATAAATATAAAAGACGTGTCTGTGTATAGAAAATATTTTTAGATTTAAAGAAGTTTTTGGAGATAATGATTTACCGATACAAGTCTTAATTAACCCATAGTTGGGGAAGAAAAGAGGTGAATTCATATCTTTTCTAAGTGTATTTGTGCATAAGTGAATACAAGAAACTGAACAGTAATATTGTCTGAGAGATTAAATAATGGGTTCAGTTTGAAATTCTCTGAAGGTTATGAACAAGTTGGAACACTCAATTACTGAAGAGGTGTGATAATAACAACAAAGATGAGGATATTAGTCTGACTGAATAATGATAACTCTTCATTCCTGTCCAGAAATTCAGACACAAATTAAAAAATACGTGAGCAAGATTTGTTCTTACTGGAAATCTTAGCGTATGATTTTGTTTATCCTTTTCTGAAGTTTGAAAAATAATATTTTTTTCCAGTTAAGAAAGCATATCTCTTAAGACCATTTTTTTCTCAGTTGGTGCACCGGGCACGATAATGTGCCCTGAAAGATAGCCAGGTGCACCCCAAATTAACAGAAGAATACTGTATATACTTGTGTAATGCGCAATCTCGCATATCGCACGACCGCCTAATTTTCACTTATAAAAAAATGATTTTATCATGTATCTTGTGTATCATACGAGTTCCTTTTTCGAGAGACCAAATTATAACAGCCTAGCCTCTTTTACTCTCTATCGTATCTTTTAGCTAAAAAAGTAAAAGAGAATGATAAAAGTATCATTAGCAATGCTGTACTCATTGCATAAACATGTACAGCCATAAACAACCGAACGAGAAACAGCGAAGCATAAATGCAAACAATGAAAAAGATGCATATTCGCTATGTTTGTATTTTATAATACGATACTAATATGTGAATATTATATACGTTATTATTGGATACAGTTAAGTAAAACATCAGTTTTATCAAAATCATCTTTATTTTTAAACAGCTGTATTTTCTTTCTACAGTAAATAGGTATACAGTTTGGTCAACGGCGTAGCCAGGGCCAACAATAGATACTCTAATTTTATATCTTGTGTATGATACGACCTCCTTAAAACTAGCTTCAAAATTAGGTTTTCAAAAGTCGCATGATACATAATTATATATAGTAATTTATTAATTATTTTTAAATTTAAAAAAAAAATATTTTTAAAAATCTAGAGACACAAGCACATTGCTTCCATGTTGAAATTAAGTCTTTGTCATTTGATATTTTAAACTGGATGCTAAATTCCTTAATCTTTTAAGGAGTGGATAATCCTTTCCCTTTTACCTTCTTCAAAGCCTAACATATAAGGCCTGACATTTAAAAAATTACCAAAGCGCATCAAGTACACTTAAATACACAATACAATGTCTTAAAAATAAATATTTATTTCAGGAGACTTTATTATTTTCAAATTTTGTTACTAATTTTTCTTTATTATAATTTAAAGTATACCCCTGAATATGTCGTGATAGGTAGCCAGGTGTACCCCAAATTAACAGAAGAGCAATTTATGAATTATTTTTATATTTAAAAAGAGCAGTGTATAATCCTTTCCCTTTTGCCTTTCTTGATGGATTTAAATCAATCATTATCAATCTCTCTAGAAAGAAAAATAGCAGATTCTTCATAAATCCATTTAAATGAAAACTCTACCGCTTAAATAAATGATGTAATGTCTTAAAAATAAATGGTTATTTCAGGAGACTGCTTCATTATTTTCCTATTTCATGACTTATTTTTTCTTATTAAAATTTAAAGTTCATCCTAGAGTTTTAGTTATTCTACAAGTGTGCACTGAATTAAAAATGGTACAGAAACACTGCTTTAGACCATTTAAATTGCCAGTGCCCCCATTCCAGTGTTTTGGGGGCCCATTGTTCGTTAAAACTTATGAATAGAAATTCTGGATAATGGGGTACATCTACCTTTATATTTTATTTTATTTTTTATTCTTTAAGAAATTCATAAAATTACACATCTTATAATTAATGTAAAAACTTGTTTTATTGAAGAGGACATATTGGAAAAAAAAAAAAAAATCGCAAAGTCAAAATAAATTGATCGTTACTTAGTGCTCCATACTTGTGGCCTTGTGCCATAGCAATACAACTTTTTCTTTTTAACAATGATATTCACTCTGTACAAAGCCCAAGTGCCACTTGAGGTCAAGGGTTACAGAGTAAGAGGCACAGTTTATGGGGATATGTGATGAAGATAATGGTTGACTTTAGATTTGAACAGGTTAAGATCATGGAAGCATCCTCTTGGGAGTCGGTTCTACAAAGCAGCCAACCGTGAGAAGAAGCAGCTCAAGTGGAACTTAGATCTAACCCGTGGAATACGAAGGGAATGAGAATGGTTCACTACAATGTGCGTGGCATGACAGGTCCTAACAATGAAGGTTAGAATTGGTGGAATGTAGTTGGTCTGAACATTTTCCACAGAATAACACTAGTGTAATATCTGATTCACACAAGAGGTTTGAATCAAAATTTAATGTATGTCAGGAGCCTTTGATCTAAGAAAAGTTGATATGTGGTGACCCTAATATGTAACGGGTTCATCCTCAGAGTTTTGTACTTGGTGTCAGCTCGGAAAGTCAAAAGATCTAGAAGTGTTGACCTAAAAGGTGGCCTCAAAGCAACCAAGTGCAGAATTGGACATCAAAAGCTGTTGCTGGGTGTGTCAACATAAACAAAGGAGTGAACCCAAATGAATTTAGGATATATGGACACACAAAGAACTGCTTAACAGGAAGTTCTATATATATATATATATATATATATATATATATATATATATATATATATATATATATATATATATATACCTGATCTATAAGGTGGGGGTGGAGGGAGGGTGTTCAAGAATCCTTCACCACCACTGCAAGAAGATTGAATGTTTGAAGAAAGACCAGAGACCACATACCATCAATTTGGCTAGTGTTAATTTGATGGAGTTCAGAAGGAAATAAATTTTTTTTTTTTATGTATGAATTAGCAACATTACACAAGTCATTTTACTGGTTAAATAATAAACTAATAATGGAAATACATTTTAAAAACTTATTGGAATCAATCTAGCCATCTTCAGTTTTTTATTTTTTTTGTAATTGATCTGTGTGTCCAGATTGCATATGACAGATCAGTTGCTGAAAATGGTCGACAAGAAAACACCAAAGAATAAACAGAGGATCACAAGAGACTGGCTCAACATCTGTCTGGGTGCAGCATTGCAGTCATCTCCACTGCAAACACACGTGATAGTATAACCTCCTGGGATGCGTTCTGTTACACAGCCATCATCTTCATCCGACTCATAGCAGCCTCGAGTCACAGCTGATGCCTCTAGACAAAAGAGAAAAAAAGAGAAAATGTAAATTAATAAGGAACATGCTGAACAGTTTAGTTTGTTTTACGGCATATCAACCTCAATGGGTTATTTAATGCCAACAAGATTTTTTACAATAGATTCGTATGAATAGAATATTTCATTTGATTTGCTTTATGGCTTATCAACCTCAATGGGTTATTTAATGCCAACAAGATTTTTACAATAGATTCGTATGAATAGAATATTTCATTTGATTTGCTTTACGGCTTATCAACCTCCGTTGTATGCTCTGACCTCCTTCAGGTGATTGGAATTTTGAAGAGAACTTTTTATTTCGTCCACGGAGGTAGATTGTAGTTTTTCTGTTATTACTTGTATTATGTACATGTGACGGATTACAAAAGTTTGTTTTTTATCTTCCGTTTTTTTTTTTTTTTTTTTTTGGTCTATATTTCTAAGATGAGGTACTGTAATTATTTACATTAATCAGGCTGTTATCCTCGTCTTTATTGCCATATTCATGACATTTCAGCTGTTGTATACTCTGGCCTTCTTCAGGTGATTGGAATTGTAATCTGAACCCTTTATTTCGTCCACCAGGGTAAGTTTTTCAGTTTTTCTAGTTTCACATGCCATGCCTCTTCTGGATATGTCAGTTAAACCCTTTAACTCAACTCTCCAAGTTTTTGTTCACTGCTGCAATATCCAGGAATTGAACTCACAACCCTTGGTTGGATCCAGTTATCCACTAGTCTATGAGTCCTTGACGACACATGGTTCAGTGGATAAAAGCCTTGGTTGGATCTAGTGACTTGACCCAAAGAGTTGTGAGTTCAATACCTGGCTACTAAAGTGGTGAACAAAAACTTTGAGAATTGAGTTAAAGGGAGATAACCGAGACATCTGGAAGAGGCATGGTATGTGAAACTAGAAAAACTTAACCTGGTGGATGAAATAAAGGGTTCAATTTAAAATTCCAATCACCTGCCTGAGCAGACTACTATATTCATGGAGTTTTGTTTCTTCTTCCTCAGCGTGTTTAAGGTGGTTAGACCTCTTTAGATCTTGTTTAATGACTGCCATAATTGTGATTTGGACTAGAGTTTGTGAGTGCTGTTATTTTATATTAGTTCAACATAATAGACATTTTAGGTCTATTAAAATTAATGATTTCTTTTTTTAATGTACAATTATGCTTTTGCAAATGTGATTGCTACGTGTGGTTGAACTGACCCAAATTCATGTTGTGTAGTCCCAGGCTTTCAACTCACGAGGAAGGTGGGGGTTGTGATAAAAGAAAATTATGCGTGTTTTACAAAGTGGAAGAGATTATTTTTTGAAAACTAAATTGAATGCAGGTAAATGCAAACTGTCATGTGACTATGTGTATGTGTTTTTGTTTTTTTTCTATACACATTCACGAAAGGGGGATTTTAGTCGAGAGTTGGTTTCAACAATACAGGTTTAAAACATACCATATATACGTTTCGCTGAATATGACAGAATGAAAACTTGATGAATTTTTTTATTTTGTTTTTGCAACATTCTTTCATTTTTTTCTATTTGGTGGGAGTAAGGGAGTGCAAATTTTACATATTGTCCCAAGGATTTTCGGCCACTTTTTTAGCCATTTTTAAGAGGGGTTTATTTTTAGGTGTTAGCAATTTCTTTTCATGTTTGACTGTTTATGGTGTAGTTTTTGAATAGTAGCAACGTTTATTCAGAGTATCGCATCGCTAGTATTCAAATTGGCGTCTTTGTTTTTAAAAAACTTTCATCACACCATTTCTGCTGATGAATAAGGTGATATTTATGTTGAGTGTCAGCCGTTTCACCAACATCCAGATTCAACAGAGTGTGTGTCTAGCTCTTTGTTTATGTTACCAATATCAAAAGGTGTTTGGTGTATCCATATTGTCTATTATCCAAAGAGCGTTCAACCAATTCTTTACCTATTTTCAATAAATCTTACCTTATTCAACTGTGGAAGTGGTGTGTTGAAAGTTTTTATAAAATATAGAAAGTCACCAACTCAAATTCCACCCCCAATCAAATTGTAAAGCTTGGAATAACTGCTATTGCTATTCAAAGAGCACAAAAGCTACAGTCAAACAAAAAAAAAGAAATTAACCTTTAACATACTGGAGGTGATTTTGCTTGCAAAGCAAAAATTTTATCCTGTCCTTGCAAGTAACTCAGGTGAATGAATAATAGAGTGTTTGAACTTTGTAGTTGTGTGGTCATATCCTGCTATGGCAACATAAAATGACTGAAATTAAGTAGTACAGAAGAGGAGCCTTGAAAAATAATGTAGTGAAAAGGAAAGTAGTAAATAATGCAGTGTGTTAAAGGTTAATAAATGCTTAAAAACAAACCCCCTTGAAAATGGCTGACATGATGGCTTGAAGCGTTTGGGACAATGGACAATATAGATAATTTTTGAAATCCTTACTCCCACCAAATACAAAAATTTAAGAATGTTAGAAAAACTTTAAAAAAAATTAATCAAATTTTCCTTGTCTGTCATATTCAATGAAACATGTATAAAAACAAAGATTGCTGTCTCTCTCTCTATATATATATATATGTTACAATGAATCATTCATACAAAAAGTAGATTAGTAAAGTTATAATATATAAAATGGCGAAAACTCTTTGCAAACAAAGTTTTAAAGTTGCATTAACCTACAAACCACTCGATGAATATTAATGAATTTTAATAACTACAAGTTGTATAAGGTCTTTTTTTAATCTGCTAGTACTTTCAACTGTACATACAGTCATCCTCAGGCATGAAAATTATTTTGTTTTTAGTAAATCCAGGTAGTATCAGAGACGAAATATTAAATGCTAATCAAAATATGTTTTTTTTAGAGATGTGCTATTGTTAACGGATAAAAACTTTTGGAGCGTGCAGTAGCAATGCTAAGGTTGAATTTTTTTTTTTTTTTAAATTTAAGAGAGTGCATTTTTTACTAATATGGTAATCTGAAAATTTTTTTTGTTGTAGGAGTTTATCAGTCAATGTGGCATGAATTGAATTGTTCAATAGAGTAATGTCTCAGCTGTTATCCCAAAAATTTGCACATCGGATCAGTTCTTTTAAATTTTGGAACCAAAATTCACTTGAAGATGAAACAGAATTAATGCTTTTAATTCAATTATATAATTAAATTTGAAGTTTTTAGCTTTGGTTTTTGAAATATGCTAATTACTTTGTAGCGAAGAAAACCATATTTTAAATCAGTTAATTTATTATATATTATTATATAATTATATTATTTATTTATTATATATATATATATATATATATATATATATATATATATAGTGTGTGTGTATGTAAGAATCTGAAACAAAAGTGATGATGAGACCAAGTGTAAAATTTATTAATGATGCATTTTACCAGAGCATCTGCACTTTTTGGCGTCCTCTGATTTGAATGAAAGAAAGACAAAACTATGGGAGAAAAATGCCTTGGGATCTCTGAGGATAAGTAGTTACCATAAATCAAGTTAAATTAGATCACCTTATCACCTCTAATGTCAAAACTCAAGAGAGTGTCTGCCTGTTTCTTTTATCTTTATTAGACATTTGGTGTGATTGGATTTTAAATCGACCTAAGGAATTTTAAATGTAGTACTACCTTACACTTAAGTAATAACAATAATATCTATTAAGAATTTATTACAGGAAATATCAAGTTTTACGGAAACATTGTTGACAATTATGTATTTAGTTACATAAAAAAATAAATAAAAATAATATAAATTTTGATGCTATATTTGTTAGGTATTTTTTATTTTCTCCTTTGAATTTTAGAATACTTTGGCTGCAATACTAAATTTCCTAAGTTGAACAAACTGGAGCTATTTCGTTTACACATTGTTACCTTTCTTTTCCATTTAATTATATTAATTAGAATTGTATATATATATATATATATATATATATATATAATTATTATCATTAAATTTTAAGGCATGGGGGCGCTTTTTGTAGGTTTCCCCTTGAAAGGATGTGGTATTATGATGGATGGAGGATTGATTGGTGACAGACGAGTACTTAAGGTGAATGTGGAAACTGTAATGTGTGAATGGGTCATCAATCAGATTAGCTAGGTATAAGATAGTTAGTGACGACCCTCCCCAATTTGGCCTTGTGCCCTAATTGTATTTTATATACAATAAATATATCTTTTTCCATTATTGTTCTTAGATCGCTTTCTTCCAGTCATTTTGATGGGCAATAATAAAATTCTGAAATTTACAATGATCTTATTCCATTTCAAAAATAAAACCTGTAAAAAGAAATATTTTGAAATAATATACGACCAAAAAATAAAATGCTTTTGACAGAAAACCTTAATGATTTCGCTATAATTATGTAACAATAATGTAATGATATTTCGTAGACAAATCTATGGTCTATGTTACCTCATCTCATTGCATGGTTATGAACTATAAACCTAAATTTAACTTGAAATATTGTGTAATCGGCTCTAATTTTTTGGAAAATATTTGGATATGATATAATGAATAATTTGCAGTGAAAAAAGCAATTTTTGATTTTTTGTTGACTACCCTCCTCCTCCAGTGAATGCACCATATGTGTGTGTGTGTGTGTGTGTGTGTGTGTATATATATATATATATATATATATATATATGCCTAAGTACAGGGTTGGTACAAATGGAATAAAATTCCAATAACCAAAAACACTATTCTTAAAAGAGTGCTCAATACCGAGTAGAGCATATAATATTTATTTAAAATTATAACATATACATGTTATAACATCACTGCAAAAATTGCACTTGACAAGACAGCAGAAGTGTTGAAACAAAATTGCAATTTTTGTAGTGATGTTATAACATGCATATCTTATAATTTTAAATATATATATATATATATATATATATATATATGATTAATACAAATGTAAAATTTGTCACTTAGCTGATGAAGTTTCATTCAGCACCTCAACTCTGGAGTTTCATTAGCAAACCCATTTCGTAACTGTTCAGTCCACTCATCAGGAGGTTTCAGCAATTGCCTGCCATTTTTCTTATTTTTGTTTATTTTTATACAAAGTTTGATGTAAATTAATTTATGTGCAAGTTGGGATGATCTTATTGGTGTTAACTTGATTTTTTTCCCGTGCATGTGCGTATGAGTATGCGTGTGTGGTACACACCCCTATATATCAAATGTGGTTTATTACTCCTTATATATATATATATATATATATATATATATATATATAACTATTGAGTCACTGAAGTGCCAGTAGGTTCTTGAACTTTGACCTGGCACTTCACTGAAGTCACTAAATGGCTAACTCGAAAACAACTTACCGCTTTTCCCGCCCCACATAGATCCTTTGTCGGCCATCTGAGAAACCGTTTTATACTTGATACATTTGTTGTCAGTATCTTCACAATCGGTGCTGTGAGAAGTTGTAAATTTGTCGAGGCATTCAGATGTGGCCAAAGTGTTACAGTC
>CAHIKZ030000925.1:337500-452500 GCA_903632075.3 Acanthosepion pharaonis | reverse complement strand
AAAAGGTATGAATCCACCTCTTCCCCTCCCAGCTATGGGTTAATAAGTGTTGGGGCCACCCACCTTCTCATCAGAATAGACTGATCTCTCTACTACTAATAGGACAGTTCTATAGAGTTCTGGGAGATCAGGTGACCATCACACTTCCGTCTCTCTACCGGAAGATACAGTTGGACTTTATACTTTTTCTGATTGTTACTGACTAACCTGTGTTCGTTTGACTACTAATCTCTCTGTTGTAAATACCTCTTCAGATATACCAGTATTTTTCCCTGCATATGTGTTTGTCCTTATTTCAATACACGCACGTGGGAAACACTCAACATCTCAACAATAAGTAAGACTTAAACCATTTTTATAATCTAAAAAAAAAAAAAAAATTCTGACTTTAAATAACCTGCAAAGGTTTGACAGGTTGTAAAAAAAGACATTGGAATAATAAATTTTTTAACTGTGGGTTAGCCCATTTGGTTTTGCCGAAAACAGTTGTGGTAAAGGCAAACAGTTCCTTCATCTTCCTCTCTTTCCAGGTGTAGTTGAACGTGCAGACAGGGTGTGTTCACTTCCTTGATCTTTTGACCTCTCTCAGAAATGCACATAAACACGTATGTATCACAGACACTTGTTTCTCTCTCTCACACACACACACAACAAGCATATTCTTATATCGACTTTTCAATGTCTTTTCCTTTCATTTCAATGGTGTACACATACTTTTATTAATACACGCATACAATTGATGTTTGTTTTAAATTCATTGTTTTGTGTTACTTATTTTACCCGGCCTCTCATGAGTCCGCCAATATTGTATGCGAGTCAAATGTTCCAGGAGCCCATGAATATTTACTATAAAATGTCAAAACATCAAAATCAAAAGTATTGATTACCACTACAAATTGGTGACTTATTTTTATCCAAACAACATAGTAAGCTTCAGAACAACCCCATACCCTGGGCTGAGTAATAAGAAAAAAGTTGAAAACAAGAAAAACAATAAATGTTAACTTTTTTAAACCCCAAAAACTAATTATTAAATTTTATTAGGCCATTTGGAAATTATTCAGTAACTATCTTAAAAGGTCCTATGTAGCTGAGTTGATCTAAGGCACACACACACACATATATATATATATATATATATATATATATATATATATATATATATGATGGACTCTCCTGTCATTTTCAACATATGAGTGTTTTTCAGTTCAGTTTTTATGTTTATGTTTCGTATAAGACAACAATCCTACACGGGATTTGCAAACAAATCCACATGAAGGGCATATTGAAGGGTTGACCATCATATGGGCTTGATGTATTGGCACGAGATTTAATGTTGGTTCTTAATTCTCTCAGATGGTTGAGACGATTCTTTTCAAAGTTAGTTCTACCTCAGTGGCAGGTATTTCTCCAGTTTGCTTGGTTTTCAACAGCGAGTTTGGACTCCTCTATAGGGATGTTTGCAGCATTTAAATTGTATTTTAGTCTGTCCTTGAAGCGTAACTAAGGACGGCCTACATTACACTTACCATGAAAAAGGTTGGCTATACATGAGGATTTTCGGCATCCGATCATCACTCTGATGACATGACCTCTGACATCTGAACTGTGATTGCATCAGAAAGGATTCAATACCACCGACGCTATATTTGATGAAAAGATCAGGGTTACAGATTTTGTCCTGTCGTGTATAACTGCATATTGAACAAAGACAGCGTTTATGAAAAGCATCAAGTTGACTGATGTGTGTCCTGTATAGCATCCATGATTCTGATCTGTAAAGAAGTGTTGTGAGAATATATATACTAGCTTAATATATATTTATACTAGCCCTATTGAATGGCATTTAAACTAGCCCCTGCAGAGGGCTCTTTATTAGGCCTTCAGCTTGTTCAGGAGTTTGATAGTCCCTAAGTCTTAGCATATTCTCAGCATTGGATGCTCTTCTGGCTGCCATTTGATCTGGGTCCTCCTTTGCACAGGACTTTCTTTTCCTCACTGCATCTTTGGCTCTTTTGATTGCAATCTGGTCCTCCGTTGGCAGAGATTTCTTTTTGTGAGGCATACTGCTGCTGTATGCGATAGGCAACAATAAACTGAAGAAGAACTCAAAATTGATTGCTGCATTTAAGTATTGCATTAATATTTAAGCTTACCTTACAACGATAATTCTTCTGCTGCCACTTGATTTAAAGACAATTTGATGTACGTAGGTCCTTATTTTCTCTGAAAACAATTATTTTTATTTCATTTGTGACTTTTGCTGGATTTTGCAATTAATTTCAGTTATTCCCAAACTTATTTCCAAGTTTTAAAAATTGTTATTGTACAAAACACTTTGTCGCAAAAATCATGTAAAAATATCACCAATAACAATTGCAGTAATGAAAACTTGGGAATCCAAAATTTCAGGATTGCAGTTCCAGATCCAGCCCAAAATGTTTTTAATTTGCTCATGGATTTGGCCTGATTCCAAAATGGTATATGTTGGGCTATGGTTTCTAGGAGTAAAGTTTAAAAAAGTGTGACACAGGGATACACTAACATTTGCATTTATTATATAGACGAGCACAAAAGCCACCCTAGCGGTTGGCATTTAAACTATATCCTGTGGAGGGCTCTTGATTAGGCCTTCATTACAAATAGGTTGGGAGGAGTAGATGCGATAGGCAACAATGGATTACAGAAGAACTCAAAATTGATCGCTGCATTTAAGTATTGCATTAATATTTAAGCATATCGTTTACATTTATAATATATATATATACCAGATTAAAAGTTTAATGAGAGTTCTGCTGCTGCCATTTAATTTAAAGACAATTTGTAGGTCTTTACTTTCTGTATGAACAACTATTTTTATTTTATGGGTGACTTTTACTGGATTTCGCAATTAATTTCAATTATTCCCAACTTTGTTTCTAAGTTATAAAAACTGATATAGTACAAAAAAATTTATCGCAAAAAAACAAAAAACAATTGCAGTAACAAAATCTTGGGAATCCAAAATTTCAGAATTGTGGGTTAGGATCCGGCCTGGAATATTTTTAATTTGCTCAGAGTTGGCCTGATTCCAAAATGGTATATGTTGGGCTACTAAGAGTTGGGCCTCTAGGAGGAAAATTGAAAAAGTGTGACACACTGACATTTGCATTTATTTATATAGATAAATAAAATAGATTTTTTTTAAAGCCTTTTGTTTTTTTTCCAGTTTTGAATATTTTTATGGTCTACCATTGAATTGAAATAGATATCCGCACATGTAAATGTACATATGATACACAATTTTAATGAAATTAAAATGGGCTTCTGTGCTCAAAGATTAATTTCCCTATCTAGTAGTTTGGTTTGGTTTGTTTTACAGCATATCAACACCTCAATGGGTTTTTTAATGCCAACAAGATTTTTATTGCTAGTAATATTTTTTTCCAAAATGTATTACTGGTAATAATTATTAACAAAAATGTATTGCTGGTAATATTTTTTCCTTAAAAAATGTATTGCTGGTATTTAAATCTTATATTTATACTTTCATAGTATTTTGGCCGGTGTTTGGGGGTTAACTATTTGCCCATAGCTAGGAGCCAAACAGGTGCTACCACTCTGGGTCAGGGTGGGCCTGAGAACACCAGCAGTTAAGAGGTGGTTCCATGTTCCTCAAAACCTCCTGATCAGAGGCCTTGCTGTTAGATGTAGTTTATTGTCTTACTCAGGACGGCCTATCCAGTAACAACCCCTGGGTAACAGTAAAAGAGTTTAAGTTCGAAGTCATTTTTATTATATCTTCTGTATTTAACTGAATATAATTTCTAATAAATGTAGAATTTTAAATGGACATGTACTGACCTAGTTATTAAATAAATAATGTTGATAATGATTGCTAAAGTCAAAATTATTTGAACAAAAACAAAATATTAACTTCAGAAAGTTTATCCATAATTTTGAGCATAAAACTCAACCCCTTATCTGAAAATTGGAAAATAATTTAAAAAAATAAACTGATCTTGTTGGTTCTTTTTAATGAATGTTGTTTGGTTTTAAAATATATATATATATATATATATATATATATATATATATATATATATATATATCCCATCTAAATAATCTTGAAATAGTATATCTATAATGGTTTGTGACTAAGATCTTCAAACAATAATAGCACTAATATTTCTGAAGCAGGCATTTATAAAATAAATTTCCAAAACTGTTCCTCCCAATATATTGGAGAAACAAGTAGAAGTTTAAAAAAAAACATTTATGAGCACAAAAAAAGACCTCACAAAAACAACTTAGCTAATGCAATAGTCATACATAGAAATAAATTCAACCATAATTTTGATTTTAAAAAATGCTACACTCATAAAAAAGAAAATAACTCACTCAGAAGGAAAATTCTAGAAAGTGCCACCATAGAAAATTACCCAAATATTAATCTATGTCCCGTTTTTTTCCGCATTTCACCTTTCTTAACAAAATTACTGCTCTCACAAACAAATATACACAACAGATTCATAAAATCAAAAGAAAATGGTTGAATACATCAACACAGATATAATGACAATATTCTCCACACGTGACAAATACTGACATTATATTTCAGTTAAAAATATGAAAATAGCGTTTCTCTACATTCCAGTTGCTAGGTACATTCTGTTTTTGTTTTTATTAGTTACCTTGTTCAATTAATTTCATTTTCGTATTTTGCTTTGATAAAGTTCACATTGGACAAAATGCATCACCAATCACTAGTTTTCCTATTGTCATTTTTTATCCATAAATATATATATATATATATATATATATATATATATATATATATATATATGTATGTATGTAAGCAAATATATGGATATAAATCCGACAGTATGAAAGAAAATACAGAAAAAAAAAAATTCTGAATATGCATTATTAATGTTAAAATAAAGTCGACGTCGGACGTTTCGGTCTATTTAAGACCATCTTCATGGACATTTTCATTTAAACATAATTAACATTATAACTTATAACAATTTAACACAAAAAGACGATGGACATAAGAGCCCAACTAATTCAGACAGATAACTGAAATTTTATACAGATCAGCGTTCTGTTTAAATATGATCACGTAGTCGTCACGTGGGCGATGTTGTTAAGACGTATTCGAAGATGATTTCCAAAAATTAAAATATCAAAAAGTCAAATGAAAAATTTTTATAAACAATTAAAGAAATCTCTTCCGTTGATGTTGGAATACGTAGTGATCAATTGGTTCTTATATCTTCAACAAGCTTGAAAGTCTTTCCCGTTACAATGTTACGTTACGTATTCCAACATCAACGGAAAAGGGTAGACTGGAGCACTGTGATCAGCTTCCTCAAGCTCTGAAGCAGAGACGCCATCAAAATCCTGCTTTAACAATTTTCATCTGTCAATGTGGCTTTGTTGCTTGCAGAAAGGCTGGGCTAGTATCACACTTAAGAAAGCAGAAATGAAATATATCTTTCCCTTACCTGATTTTCTCCACAATAGCCCCTGCTAGCATACATAAGTGTAAAACGAAAGGCACCATCCAATCATTTATCATTCATGATAGGAGAGTCCATCATATATATTATCAATTTCTGACTGGTAGGGATAATTCTAAGAAGGATATTAATCCAGGGAGAGCTCAATGTAGATTACAGAGCATTATAGTAATCAAGAAGAAAACCTTAAAGATTCATTTTGGTTATAATTTATTTTGTCAGTATATATACAGTGTAACCCATATATAAGAGAGTTGTCGGGACCGAAGAAGAAGTCTCTTATATCCGGGTTTGGTCTATTTTATATACATTAACACAGGCTCTAATTTGGGACCAGAGAAAATCTCTCTTATATCCGGGTTTCTCTTATATCCGGGTTACACTGCATTCCTTTCTTCAGACCAAAATCTTTCAGTAAATGACTAAGAGATTTAGTCATTTACTAAAAGATTTCACTCTGAAGAGATGAATATATAGATATTCATGAAATGAATCTTTAAGGTTTTCTACTTGATTATTATATATATATATATATATATATATTAGTTGGATTGATGTGAGTTTGTGACCCTTGGTTCTACGCTTTTGCAATCGTCAGACAAACTCTTTTAAACTGTTTGTCTGACGATCATACAAGCGTGAAAAGGTCACAAACTCACACCAATCCAACTAAATATGTTAGCTCTATCACTAATATTGAGCACTTTCCAATAAGTACCGCACATATATAATATATAAATAATATATATAATAAATTGCATATATATATATATATATAATAAATACATACACATTTCACACACACATATATATATATATATATATATATATATATATATGCATGTTTCATTGAATATGAATAATTCACCTCAATTAGGTCTCACTTAAATACTCATGGAGACCTACTGTACAGTACTTCATAACATATTTATTGATAACATAAATAACATCGTCTACATGTAAAAAAAAAAAGGCTAAAAATAATGAAAGCCTTATTAATAAAAACAAGAAACAACACTCAATAATATCAACTATGAACATGGACACAATATCTTGACTGTGTTTTGAAAATGAAATGCTATATAAATGCATACAAAAATTTTTTTTCTTGTTAACAGTTAATATATTTCAACCTTGAAAATGGCTAAATGTATAGGCGAAAGCACTCAAATAGAAAGAACATTTGGACAGTTTTTAAATAATTTATCAACCAAAAAGAAAAAAAAAAATTTCATCACCTGAGATATTGTATAAAAAAACTAAATCAAAGCACCTTGTCTGTCATATTCAATGAAACTTTGCATGAAAGAAGGATTGCTGTCTAAATACACACACACACACATATATATATATATATATATATATATATATATACATAAACCCAAATTTTTAAAAACATTAATCAGTTTGTCTGACGATCGCTAAAGTGTGAAAATCAGGGTCACAAAATCATATCTATCCAACCAAATATATATATATATGGTTGGATTGATGTGAATTTGTGACCCTCGGTTTCACGCTTTTGTAATCGTCAGACAAACTGATTAATTTTTAAAAAAATCACAAACTTACATCAATCCAACCAAATATGTTAACTCTATCTCTGATATTGAGTGCTTTCTAATAAGTACCTAATATATAAATAATATATATATATATATATATATATATATATATATATGTGAAAAGTGTATATATATATTGTCTGACAATCGCTAAAGCATGAAACCCAGGGTCACAAACTCACATCTATATAACAATCCATATATAATATATATATATATATATATATATATATATATATATATATATATATATATATATATATATTTTTTTTTTTAATGAGATATCCAGATATTTTTAAAAAATTTAAATTATGCAATGGTCAGTCTCGCCTCAGCACCTGAAGATTATGTTGTTCATGAAACCCCGAGTTGGGCTATCGATGATGGATAATATCTATATTTATTAATATATACTTAATAGCTCATTTGTAGTACATTGAGCACTATTTTATTAACACCAGCAACATATGTGTGATATATTATACTTAAGTAGGTTTTTAACCACTCAGTGTCTCACTGTTTTGTTTAGTTAGCAGAAATAGTTTGAAATGCTAAACTTAACAATACCCAATAAAACCATTTTAAATTGAAAGTATACATTTTGTTGGAGTGTTTAAACTTTAAATTAAACACATCTTTTCTAAAAATTGAACCAACTGAATTATGGGTGGGGATATTTCTCCAAGCATATGAGTGGTATCATAAATTACCCCTATAAAAAATAAAAACTTATTTTAAAAAGTACATTTTTATTTAATATCAAAGTATTTTAAACTAAAACGATGAGAAGAGAATGAATAAGAAATAAAGTAGACTGTTGTTTTCATGGTTTAGAGAGCAAGGAAAATAAAAAAATATCAAGAACGAATCTTTTTAAAATTATTGCAACCAAACGGTGACAAAAAAAAAAAAAAAATGACTAAAGTATTTGGAAAAGAAAATTAAAATTATTCTAAAAAGTTAGAATATTAGACAGTTCCGTATTTTAAGAAGAAATATTTTCTTTGATTAATTAATTTTAAATAATTATAAAAAAAGTCAGTTACCTACGAAAATCAAGTTTTAAAAATGTATTTTTAAAACCAAATATTGCACTTTTGATCTTCCATAAATTAAATTTCAACCTATTTGAATCTTATTCATGGAAATAAATAAAAATAAATAGATTCTTTTTAAACAAAAATATTTCAGATGAATAATTTTATTTATGACAACTTAATAAACAATTGAAAACCGAAAATAAAAAGAAAGAAAAACAAAACAACTTCACTTGGAAAAAGTCAGGTATATAAAAAAAGAAGTAAGAAGATCATTTCCTTATCAATTGAATTCCACAGGTGTGTTTTTTTTTATGTGATAAATAAAGGTAACAAACTTACCTTGTTGAATTGAGACAATCAGGACCAGTATCAAAATTGAAAAAAATCGGAGCGTCATTTTTCTTCTTTTCCCAAAAATAGCAATTTAAGAGTAAAATAAAAAAAAAGTTTTGTTGGTATCAATTAATAAAAAATAAAAAAGTATTGCAATTGCGCCTCCTAGTGAACAGGTCAGGTAATTAAATTTAATTTTTTTTTTTTTTTTTTTAAATTTTGCTTTTGATAGTCTTTAGAAATATTACTTATAAAGAAAAGGGAAGTGATATATAAATGATTTCAATAATATTATGCCGCAAATAATTATGCGTTGCTTGTCAAAGTCTCGGGGACATGAGAGTTGATGAGATTAAATAAAAACTGGATTGGAGGCCAGAAATAATCCCGGTGGAATCCTACTATTTTTAAAAGTTATTTATTGAGTGAATGTGAATGTATAATTGCATTTTTATTTATTTTACTTCGCTTATATACAAGAAGGGTGCTGAAAAGTTCTCGGCTCGTAAAAAAAAACCTGGGGGTGGATTAAAGAATAAAAAAACCGATGTTTAATTATTCGAGAAGTGGGTTGGGTCGGGTCGAGAACTTTTCAGCAACACCATGTGTATATATAGGCCGTTGGACGCCTCGAGGTTGGATTTAAAGCGCAGTAGTCTAGTTGAAGTATTACTATTGTTATTACTTACTACTACTACTATTTTTATTATTATTATTAATAATAGTATAGTAGGGATGGTAGCAGGAGTGGTGGTGTGTTTGATCCTCACTGAGTGCCCCATACTTGTAGCGAAACTAAGAGGCTTTAAGTTTAGGACCTAGGTCTTTCCTTACTTCAAGAAAAAAAAGTTATTTTTTAGGAGATACACGTTTTACTTTTGTCTTTGAAATAGACGTCGCATTTTTTTTTTTTTTTTTTTAATTATTTTAATTTTTATTTAAAACGATGTGTATTTAAGTCTATTAGCCTGCGCACCCGAGAAAACCTAATAAAAAGAAAGAAAGAGAGAATATTCTCTTTATTAAATTATTTTGAGTGTGCAGGCCGATCGACGTAATAAAAATAAAAATACACACAAAAACAAAAACATAAAAAAAACGGAGCGTCTATGTCAAACACGGGCATCCTTTAAAAATAACATTGGTCAGATTTTGAAATTATAAGAATACGGGATTAAAAATAAATCCTTTAATTCTTTAGAAATATAAAATTTTGAACAGTAGTTCAAAATTTTATATTTCTAAAGAATTAAGAAGGGATTAAAAAAATTTAATAAAATAACCAAAAGTACTTTGGTCTTTACTTTTATAAACTGTATGTTCTTTTTTAACGAATTTTTGAAGGTACAAGGTATATTTAAGCTAAGCAGCAGGTATTCATCGAAACAAGTTTGATTTAAGTAGAACCAACAAGATCTGTCCGTATATTTTTATTAATCACCACAGAGAGCCTTCCCTTCGCCTCCATTATAATGTCTGACGCTCAACTCCCCGAGAGCAACTCTCTGCGGCTTCTCGGTCTCACGTTGACTGCTGACCTGAGATGGAATAAATACATCGAGTCAATTGCCTCGTCCACTGCGAGGAAAGTTGGCTCCCTGAGCCGTGCTAGGAAGTTTTTCTCCCCTGAGTCGATCCTCCAGATATACAAATCCACAATTCGCCCTTGCATGGAGTATTGCTGCCATATATGGTCTGCGCCCCTTCTGTTTGCCTCAGGGTTCTTGATAGGCTCCAGAAGCGGGTATGTAATATGGTTGGCCCTACCCTGGCGTCTCGTCTACAGTCACTTTCTCACAGACGCACCGTCGCCTCCTCTGTCTGTTCTACAAATACTTTCATGGAAATTGCTCCGAGGAATTGCATTCGCTGGTTCCAAAACTTCATGAGTTCAAGCGCCCTACGAGGCTCGCATCCCGCTCTCACCCCTTCACTGTCGAAACTCATAAATGTAGCCGTCTCTTCTACTCTAATAGCTTCATGTCTCGCACCTCTCGCCTGTGGAACTCTCTTCCCTTCTCCTGTTTCCCTGAGAGTTATAATCTCCAGCTATTCAAGTGTAATGTCAATCGACATCTCCAGTTGCCTTAATCTATCCACTACCCTCATCCTTTCTTCTATCACTCCTATCTGATCTTCCTATTTTCTGTAACCCCTTGCGTCCTAGTGGCTCCCCGCCTTGCTTGGGGTGAAATGCTAAAAAAAAAAAAAAAATTTCGGATAAGGTGTTACAGTTATTCACAACTTCAAGCACCAGATTTAATGTCACGGAATGTCGAAAGTACTTGAACAAAAATAACAAAATATGAACTTAGGAGAGTTTATCCACAATTTCAAGCACAATACTCAACGTCTTATTCGAAAATTGGGAAAATACAATAAAAAACAATTGTCTTTTGTCAATTGTCGGTCCTTTTTAATCAAACTTGTTCGGTAATGCGCGTGCGCGCGCGCGCGCGCACACACACACACACATACACAATGAAAAAATTTACCTTGCACCAATGAAAAGTGCATATATAAAAGAAAAACAAGAAATATAATACAGTCAATTGCTGATAGCTCCTGACGAGTGGACGGAGTCATTGTTGGTCCGTCCACGAAACTCTAGAGTCGAGATGCTGAAGTTAACACCAACAAGCTAAGTGACAAACTTTATGTTTCCATTAATTATATATATATATATATATATATATATATATATATATATACAAGTATATAATTGGTGTATACGGAATGAATTCCAATAACCAACAATTATTATTCTTAAAAGAGTGCTCAATACATAGTAGAGCAGATATAATTATTTATTTAAAAAAATTATAACATAAATATGTTATAAAATCACTACAAAAATAGCCATTTTGTTTCAACACCCCCGGTGTCTTATCAAGTGATGATATTGAATGTAAAATATGTTTTTTTTTTTTTAATAATTATATTCATAAACATAAATGACAATAGGAAAACTGTAATAGTTGCCGACGCGTTTCGTCTAATGTGGACTTTCTCAAGGCAAAAAACAAAATGAATTTATTTAAACAAAGTAACTAATAATAACAAAAACAAAATGTCCTTAGCAACTGGAAGAATTTAGAGAACCCTATTTTCATACTGTTAACTGGAAATTACGTCAATTACTACTCTCCCAAACAAACGTGCACAACAATATCGTGAAATCAAAAGAAAATGGTTGAATTTGTCAACACAGCAATAATAACAATATCTTCACACGTGACAGTAATTGACGAACCCGGTTTTCTAGCATATCGTAGACCTAAGAACATTAAGAAAATTATAGGTAATAACCAAATTTCAGATAAGATAACCCGTAATAGACCCAAAATAAAAACAACAGGATTTTCCCAATCATGTAACAACAAAAGGAGCTTATGTTGTAACCACATTAGACATACCAATTCGTCCACTAGCCCAGTCATTAAAGCTACATTCAAAATTTACCACGAATCTAACTGTAGAAGTCATCATAACATAATTTACCTCTTAGAATGCACACTATGCCAGAAACGATATGTGGGAAAATCTGAATGGCCCTTTCACTACAGAATTAATAATTATCGGAATCGGATCAAGATTATTACACGTGGAACAAAATTTCCGCCTAGAAAAACATGATTTTAAAAGCCAAGACCAATTAACTATATTTGAAAAAATAGAATTAGACAGAAAAGATCTCTATCTATAAAAAGCAGGATGTGTGTGCGTGTTTGTAACGAATGCACGGCCGCAATTTTCGGCGGATTTGCACCAAAATTTACATGCACATGCTCCAAGTTAGCGGGAAAGGCCAAGACCGACTTTACATTTCCCAACTCCCATCAATAGTAGAAATAATCGTTTTATTCTTGCTTCTACGGCAGTTTTCATGTAGTTTGCGGCCATTTTGTACTGGCCAGAGTGGGAGCCAATAGCTGGCTGCCACGAATAGGCAGGAAGATTCTATTGGCCAGCGTGAGAACCAACATCTAATTGACATGAATGTTAACTAGCATGCAAAAAAAAATCGATAGCTGCATTCGTCACAAGTGGGAAAAATTTAAATCTGCATGGCACTTTACTCCAATTGACTCATTCGCTTGCTTAAACTCAACGTTGATTCTGATTCTGCAGAACTGGGTTCGGTGTGAAAAAGTATTTGTTGTTAACATTCTTTTTTCATTCGGTTTTTCTAGTTAGGATTCCTTTTTTAAAGCTGATCGTTTTGCGTTCATTTTGTTTAGTTCTTTTTTCGTAGCAGATTTAATGTTTAGTATAGAGCTTAGAAAAAAATCGCAGTGTGAGATAGGCAAGAAGTAAGGCATGTAGCAACATCAGCACGGCAAAGGACACTCCTTTAAAGGCAAGAAAGGGCAAAAATATTTTAAGTCAAGTGATAGCGATTGCTGTTTGAGTCGTAAGATTTTTGAATCAAGCACCGTCAACGCCGGGCTATGCTGCTAGTAACCATATAAAAATTTTAGAAGAACATTAAGACAAATGGATTTTGCGCCTCAAAACACTTCGTCCAGACGGGCTTGACCACAAATTTAACAACATAGAAAGAATTAATATATAACCCCATAAATCAAGCCCTACCCACATTTCTCGCCCACACAAGACAGACAAGCTTGCAGAGGTGTTGAAGTCTCACACTTATAAACACACTCATACCAATATATAGACTTACACACATTATACATACTCCCAAAGAATTAAAAGATAACATACCCTTAACACCCCCTCCAAGCAACCAATAAAACTGTCAAAATGACCAAAAAGGAAATTCTGTGACTCATGAATCTCCCCAGCCTCTTTTTTTTTTTTAAAAAAAAAAAAAACAACTTGAAAAAGGCCGTTTCACCAAAACAAAGACGGAACAAAATTAACGATAAAAAAACAAATGAAAACTACAGATAAAGTTTATTTTCTTCAGAAACAGTCATTAACTCCTGTTGTTCACTGCTACTAACAAGCAGGGATTTTTTTCTCTCCTGATGATGGTCATACTGGCCGAAACTAGTCGAAGAATATAATTGAATTAATAAAACAAAAAATATTAATATACAAGCCAGTGTATCTGAAAATCTTTTTAATATTTTGTATTGTTCAAAACACACACACACACACACACACACACACACACACACACACATATATATATATATATATATAATAAATTAATTGATTTAAAATATGTTTTTTTCCGCTACACAGTTCTAACCATGTTTCAAAAATGGAAGCTAAAAGCTACGAATTTAATTTTGCAATTAAATTAAAGACATTAGTTCCATTTCATCCTCAAGCAAATTTTGGAGTAACTTTTAAAATTACTGGGTTTTAAATTACACAGCGAAAATCACGTTTCCATGGTTACAGATAAATCTACTTCAACTGGACAAGGGGTGTCTGGGTTTTCCTTATGTCTGCATCATTGTATCGGTTATTAGCTACATTTTGGTAAGGGGTATATATATATATATATATATATATATATATATATATATATATATATACCCAATGCGATGAGAACGAAGGTAATATATAAATTCCAACGTTCACAGCATTAATCCAAAAGAGGGCTCGATACCGATAGTAGAGCGATAATTATTTATTTATTATAATTTCATCATATAGACAAAACCAAAGATGCAACTTTGTTTCGGTGCATTTCAACTGCACATCGACGGGTGAGAATCGAAAATGGTTATGAACAATCCTACTTGTAGGCAAGCCGTGTGTGAAACGTCACTTTCTTTTTTCCATTTGTTTGAGAAAAAAATATATTGGTGACGGAGTGAAACAATAGTTCTTGTTGATAGCAGTTTGGTGATGAATGGATTGGGTGTTTAATGTTGACTGGTCTGTAGAAATTTTCCTGCCGATAAACACCGGTCAAAAGTCCAGGCACATCATCTCATAAGCGTCCTAACAGTGAGAGGTAGTGGAAGAAAGATGGCGATAGGGGATAGTATTATGTTTAAGTAGGTAAAAATTGTAGCGATACTTCTAGTAGTAATTGGGAATGTTATTTTTGGTTTACTATAAAAATCTAGAGCTGAATTGCATGTATTTATGTTGGGGTTATCATTACTAATTCTGTAAGCAATGAACGTGTTTTGTGGATTAAAATTTAGAAGTGGTGATTTCCTCTAAAAAAAATAAGGGATGTTAATATAACCTTTTATAATCAAATTCTGAGATATTCCTGGACCGTATAGTGTGTAGAATAAGTATGAGTGTAAAAACGATTTATCTAAAAATATTACCAGTAATATATATGAAAGAAAAAAAAAATTAAGAATGATAATTTAATTAGTGGAGAGGTACATAAGAGGGTAGGGAATATATCGAAGGAGGTGATTTATAATTTTAAAACGTTTATAGTTATGGAATTAAGAATTTAACAAGATTGTAGTGTTAGATCCTTAGTGTGTCTACAGAAAACGGTTGTTTCATATCTTTGATTTAATAATTGGGTGTTATTCAAGAGTTCAATGATATATATTTTCCCCTGTAAACATAAGAAGCAAGGTCCGCTCAGAAAATTGCAGGTTCTGGCTTGTCTGAGGATTTTCCATTTAACCTTAGGTGTTTTTCCTTCTTCCTTGAGTTTCCAGAAATATTTCGAAAGTGATGTCGCAAATATATATATATATATATATATATATATATATATATATAGATAAGGTAATAAATATACTAGTGGTAGAATCTCCGACTGACACCGATTCAGATCCTAGCTAGAGGCAACGAATGTCTAGCCACACTGAAGAGCTGTGAAACAGCGAAACCGTCTGTCTGTGGATGACTTTATATAAGCTCCTGAAAAAATTAATTTTAGTTGAGCTCTCTGGGGAAGAGGTGTGGGTTTGTAAACAGTGACTATTGTGGCTGATATAGCGAGACTCTTCGGCAAAAGCGAATTGAGTCACTGTCGCTCACTGTGTGTGTTTATCTAAAAATAAATACGCTAAAAAATTCACTTTCATCCCTGCCGTGCGCCGACAGTTTAGTGGTAGAATCTCCGACTGGTTTCGATCCTAGAAACCGGATGTCTAGCTACACTGAAGAGCTGTGTCTGTGGATGACTTTATATATATATATCTTACTTATTATAACACGCAGATTGTGTGTGTGTGTGTGTGTGTGTGTGTGTGTGTGTGTGTGTCTGTACGTTTATATAGTGGATCGGATTTCCTACATTTTTCAACCGATTTCAACAAAACTTCACAGGACTACGTAAAATTACCTTGCGGTGGTTCTGACAGCACCAAATATTAGAAAAACTATTGTTTTTGCATGAAATCAATTTGAAAACACGGTTAATGTATCGCACCCGGCCTGAAGTTACTGCCGGCTACTCAAACGTCCGAATGCCGTTAACTTCCGGTGACTCAGCGTTTTTTTTGTTTTTTCAGAGAACGATGCACAAAAAGTAA
Organism: Acanthosepion pharaonis; assembly: GCA_903632075.3. NCBI lineage: Eukaryota > Metazoa > Mollusca > Cephalopoda > Sepiida > Sepiidae > Acanthosepion > Acanthosepion pharaonis. Next base: position 436,619 of record CAHIKZ030000925.1, on the reverse strand, counting down.
ACAAATGAAATCTAAACATAGACAAGTCCTCCTAACTAAAAATAATAACCGGAAACTACTTTAAATACACATGGTGTCCAAATTTTTTTTACTGTAAGGAAAAATCATTAAAGATTACAGAAAGGCTACTAAAAATGAATACGATTTGTTAGATCATCTTACTTATTATAAAACGCAGATTGTGTGTGTACATTTATATATTGGATCGGATTTCCTACATTTTTCAACGGATTTTATCAAAAATTCACAGGACTACGTAAAATTACCTTGCGGTGGTTCTGACAGCGCCCAAAATTGGAAAAACACAATTGTTTTTACACGAAATCAATTTGAAAACACAATTAAGAGGCATTAATTAAAGGGGGACAACTCATATCGAGTTATACTTATTAATATCGAGTTATACTTATTGTAAAACCCAGGTTGGTTGTGTGTGCGTGTGTGTGTGTATGTGTGTGTGTGTGTGTTCGTTCGTTTATATATGGGATCAGATTTCCTACATTTTTCAACCGATTTCAACAAAACTTCACTTTTGTTTTTGGCAGGTAGTGTTTCTTATTGTCTTGCACACTTTTTTCTTTATTTTTACATTCAGAATGCTTTAAAAATTCCATTTACAAGACAATTATTTATAATAAAATTCTATTCAATCGGTAGACTCAAAGATTGAAAACAAGGTCTTTGTTTGAGTTTGGGTTTGACCAATTCGTAAAAAAACAATAAAAAAATAATTAAGACATGCGTGTCTGTCAACCTTAAACAATAATCTTATAATTTTATTTTTCAGTCTTTATGATGGTCGATACTTGATCTATCTCTTACTGTTACATCGCCGGGCAACGCCGGGCTCTACTGCTAGTATATATATATATATAGGATATTAAAACATGTTAAAATCGCCGCACAATTACAATTATGTCTCAACACTATAAATGTGTCTCTTCAGGTGATGTTAAACTACTGGCGAGTGCTCGGAGTAGGAGGGATAGTGAAAAGACAAAGATTGCTAAGAGCTACAGAAGATATGAGGTCGTGGAGAGCCATGATCGCCCGCGTTTTGAAGGGACAGAGGAAAGCAGTAAGTAGGCGGGGGTAGTAAAAGACAAAAATTGCTAAGAGCTACAAAAGATAGGAGGTTTATGTCGTGAAGGGACACGGTACGCCCAAGAAGATTTATTTATCTTTGTCACAAATTTTAATTATAGTGAAATAAAACATTCTGATGACGTTAAATACATTGCGAAACACGCCAAATTTATAAAGATTTCGTTCTTTTTGCTTATTCCATCATTCTGTTGAATTTAATCCATATTTTTAACCTAAACACACTCACATACATAGATAGTTGTATATTTGGGCAACAACCCTTCTTCAATACCTGTTTCGTTTTTTTTTTTTTTAATTATGTTTCTTGTATACGTATAGGCTTCTTCTTTTATGAACTTAGTGAATGTAAAAAATCTTCAAAAGTTTGTTAGTTCCGAGGGCTTTCGGTTAAACTCTTAGCCATTAAATCGTACTTATTTTTCAGTCTCTCCAATTTGTAATTTGCATATTCGGTAGTCCCTATTGCGAACAACGAAAATTCTGTCTTATTGCAATTTGTATTTACTCACCCCCCCCCACCCCACGAGGTCAGGTTGTGACACAAGGTTGGTTTAATGTAGGGAGCCCGAGCGCGTATACCCGGGCTAGGAACAAAAATACCCGAGACCCCGCAATCGTCGCTAGCCTTGGTGCGAGCACCGATCCCTCTCTCTAGTGCAATGAGAGGGCAGCTGTTCCCCAGGACCGGGCACCTCTGTATTTACCAGAGACCCCCACCATTCCCATTGGGTTAGGTTGTAATACAAGGTCGGTTATTTAACGTGGGGAACCCGATCGCGAACACTCGGGCCACTGGTCCAATTTTACCCAACCCCCGCTTACGCGGGATAGGACACAAAGCTTGTCTTAGCGGGACATAGCTGGTCAAGGCCCCAGAACACATATTACAATTTGATCATAGTATCTGAGCCGCGGAAAACGTGCACCTCTCAGTATAAATTTTCTCAGTTGCGACGGAGCCGACCCTGAGCGCACTCTGCCTAAAGACAGAGACACAACTGAAAGATGATAAATAGGGTGTTACAAATTACCCGAAAGAACAATTTACCTGTCTTACGGCAATTGATGTTTAATCTTTTTTTCTCGTTTTCTTTCATTGCCTTCTGTAGCAGTCATCAATATTGTGGCATCTTCATAACTCATTTTGTTAAGATTGTGGCCGTCAGTAATGAATCTTTTTAGATCTCAGAATGGCCTCGCTTCATATGGTGAATAAGTCTGGTGAGAAGACCCATCCTTGTCTTACACACCTTTCTATTTTTTTCTATATTTACTGAACTCATTTTCTATCCGTATGCAGGCGGTTTACTGCCAATACAGGTTCAGGATTAATCTCAATACAAATGCAGAAAGGCATATAACTATTTTTCATAAATCATACAAAACTATTTGATAAGTTTGATTTAAACAAGATTATAAAAAAATATTTTACGACTTTAAAAATATTAGTCTTGAATAAATATTTAATCGTCTAGCTCATTTTTAGTACACGTTCTTTAGAGAGTTTAGCATTCTGCCACCACTTAAAGGTAAATAACTCCTGCCATATTTATAAATGCTACATATTGACATACACTTTGTGCACAATTGAACAAACACTTTTGTCTGCCATAAAACAATTTTGGTATGATTGTAGTGGCATGTTAAGAGGAATGGGTGGTTTATAATACTTCTTCACTAAATATATTCTCAATGATTGTTATATTTTTAATAACCTAATAGGTTGTAGACTCGTCCTATTTTCCTTACCTTTCAACCCTAGCAAAAGTACAGTCCATATCTTACACCCACGTACCAAAAACTTCAACCAATAAAAACTGCACGAAGCAAAACAAACAATCTCATTGGTTAATCACTGAAAGTTCACGTGCAGAATGGAAATTGCGCCAAAACTCAAGTGAGCCACTCAGTGATTATATAAACAGAAAACGTATGAACCTTCCGAGCAGTAATTACCAAGTTTCAAGATGTAACCTTCACCGACTCCCGTCTTAGTCATTGCTGACCAGACGTTAAAGACAATTACCAACTTCAGACAGTCAGTAACAAACACCCACAGAGAACTTTCCAAAAAAATACTCCACGTCACTAAAAATCACGATTTTGCCGCTCAAAAAAATACATCTTCGCTGACTCATACCCGATCGAAACTTAATCGACCCTGTGAACATCAATTCTCAATATTACTTATCTAAAGTGAATCATATTCACTATCTATTAAGTAAACACGAACGAACGATCTTAGAAAGACATTACATTACAGTGAAAGGTAAATTACTTCTTAAGAACTTTCTGAACTCTTTGCCAACATAACACACGCCTATATTCTATTTGTACATCATTTTGAATTGTATGTAAATGTCATATCAGTTCTTATATAATGTCTTATTCTTAATATGAACTCTGGTACAAATATTCCAAGTTAAAGGGACACGACTCTGTCCTGCCTTTTCAGTTCACATTAATGTTATCAACATTAATAAATTTATTGTTATGTTATAAAACAATTCAGTTGAATTTTGTATTTTATTTTGATGTTAGTGGAAATAGTTAATTGACACGCAACCTATTCTCAACAAATATTACCACACTTATAACACATTTCCCTACAAGGTTAGATAGGATGATGTTGTAGCGTCAGTGTTACCAATATTTAACTTTGGTTAGGAAAGGTGGGATTAAGGACAATGCGTGGACGCAATGCAATTTATATTTGACGTAAATAGCACATAGTATAAAATACAAAACTGAACGGAATGATTTCAAAACATAGCAATTGAATTTATTAATATTTGATGTACATGCATGCGAACTGAAAAGGTAGGACAGAGTCGTGTCCCTTTGATTAGGTAATAGTTGTACCTGAGTTCATATTAAGAGGAAGTAATATTAAACTGTAATTTAGAAGAATAAAGTTTCTTTAGCGTGTTTGGAATTGTGAGTTGTAAAGTTGGTAAAAGTTCAGAAGAAATTTCAGAGTTTGTTGGTAATGGTCTTTAACGCCTGATCGCAATGGTTAAGACGGGAGTTCTTGATGGTTACATCTTGGTACTTGGTAGCAAGGAATGAGACGCGCGCGAGAGAGATGAATGAAAAGAAACTACTATGGGAACTTACACGTGTTCTGTTTATATAATGGTCGTGTACCACGTGGGAGGCTCCCAGCATATTGAGCGGGAAAACAGATTGGTCGCGTGCAGACGGTTTGATTGGTCGGGACTGGCCAATCAGCAAGCTAGATAGAAGGTGATTGACCAATGAATACTTGTTATATATTTGTAAGATTGTGATGGTGAAAATTATAACAGGAATAGTGCATTTCCTAGCAGGGGTTAACTAGCTTGTTGTGGAAGAGTCCACAATGTCTATATTACAATAACCAAGAATATATTGTGTGTGTTTAGTAATATTACGTATATGAAATTAAATAAATTTCGACTGAAAATTTTGTGCGAGAAAGAGGACCATAGAGCCTTGATATTCATCTGACTCCTGATTTGTCAATTAATGCTAATATCATGGTTTCGTCTACGTCCGTACGGCTAAAATAAATTAACCACCAAAATCTGTTTATGTGTTCGCGAGCCAATCACGTGATTCACATTACTTATAGATATTTAAAGAAATCTTCAACTCTTCCTCTTTTGCTTTCTCTCACATAGAAGATGTAGCTGTGGAGAAATCGCGTTTGTCCCCTTAAGGGAAAACGCTATGTATCGTCATAACACGCAACACACACGCAGACGCGTACGTATGTACGAACAACGCACACCTATGAACATCGCACACCTATGAACATTCACTCCTTCAACTACAAGGACACAGATCAACTTCTAACAGATTTTATTCAGCTACAAACATGCCCTCATAGATAATACAACTTTCGCATCTCGACAGAATTCATCTCTCTTCGGTGAACGAATTTGAACGGCAAGATACTTCGGTATATTTATAGGATATAAATCCTATGTCATTCCAACAAATAACTGAAAAACACAAAGTAGATTTGCACACCCAAAAAATCGGATCAAAACGACTAAAAACAGATTTCGCAATAAGGTGTGAAATTAATTTTCTGACCAATGAAAGGAGGCGATTTGCTAAACTAAAAAAAAGATAACGATCCAGTGTGAAAAAAAGTCAGCTATAAATAAGAGAGACTCAAGTTAATCACCAGTCAGAAGGGCGCAGAGATCATAGAGGACAGAAGACTGACAGTCAGGTCCGTCACTGACTCAACCCGAAACTAAGAGCAGGAAGTGGGATAGGAAAGGAAAACAACAACAACAACAACAAATTTACAACTGACTCCAAAACAATTCAACCCGATAAGTACATTTTCATCTTATCTTTTATTTTTTATTCACACTCTCTTTTTCAACTTAAATTGATCGCCCCTTTTTCCTTTCCACCTACTTGGCGGATACACAAAAACAAAAGAAACAGACATTACTCTACTACTCTGTTGAAAGACAGCGAACACATAAACATTTTTTGTTCAAATCACATTTGCTTAAACGAACTAAAGCATTAATCTTTTTTACTCTATTCAACAAGATATAAAAATATACAAATTTGTTTATTCTGCATAAATGACATTAAATATACAATGTTCTATTTTCTATAAACATTCCTTATCGTGTTGTCTTTTCTTGAAATTTGCGTTGTATTTTGTGGGCAGGGTATCCCGTATTAAATTCTCCTTTTAATCCGGGTACGCTGTACCCCACATATTTATGCTGACTTTCAACTCGAAGTATTAAACTAAAAACTGCATTTTTAGTACCAAACTTTTCAATATTGAAGTGAAGATTTAATTTTTTTCTCAATCAACAAGTTTCTTTGAATTCATCTTCCACCGAATTTCAGCCTACAACACCTTCTTATCGAAAACATTCCATTGAAACTTACTATTATTTCTTGAACTGAAATCTTTTTTCTGTGAGTCCAGATAAAAAAATGTATCTTCTTTGAAATCTTAACTAATTCAAATAACAGTTAAAGGGAAATAACTCCTGCTATATTATTAATTTTAAATGCTACATATTGAAATACACTTTGTGCACAATTGAACAAACACTTTCGTCTGCCATAAAACAATTTTGGTGTGATTGTAGTGGCATGTAAACAGGAATGCATGGTTTGTAGATGTCTGTTTACGGCTGCCGGAATAACATGACAATACAATTTATAATTAAGGTAAAATACTACAAAGTATGAAATCTTAGATCTTACTTATTATAAAACGCAGATTGTGTGTGTGTGTCTGTATGTTTATATATTGGATCGGATTTCCTACATTTTTCAACCGATTTCAACAAAACTTCACAGGACTACGTAACATTACCTTGCGGTGGATCTGACAGCAAATTGTTTTTGCACAAAATCAATTTGAAAACATGATAAAACACGATTCTGTCGCCAGAATAAAAGGGGGACAACTCATGTCGAGTTATACTTATTATAAAACCCAGGTTGTTTGTGTGTGTGTGTGTGTGTTCGTTTATATATGGGATCGGATTTCCTACATTTTTCAACCGATTTCAACAAAACTTCACTTTTTTTTTGGCAGGTAGTGTTTCTTATTCTCTTGCACACTTTTTTCTTTATTTTTACATTCAGAATGCTTTAAAAATTCCATTTACAAGACAATTGTTTATAATAAAATTCTATTCAATCCGTAGACTCATAACGATTGAAAACAATGTTTTTGTTTGAGTTTGGGTTTGACCAATTCGTAAAAAATAAAACAAAAAAAAAACAACAAAAAAAAAAAAAACTAATTAAGACATGCGTGTCCGTCAACCTTAAACAATAATCTTTGTCAATTTTATTTTTCAGTCTTTATGATGGTCGATACTTGATCTATCTCTTACTGTTACATTCCCGGGCAACGCCGGGCTCTACTGCTAGTTGTGAATATTTTTATCTGAACTCACAAACGTTGAATTAAGTATAAAGCTGAGAAATGCTGAATAAACTGTAGCATTAGAAGAATGTTTCAAAGAAAAATGTTCTTCTTTCTTGTTTAGAAATGTTCTGTATGTTTGTAATGTAGTTTGGAAAAGTTCGTACGTACGGTCTTGTGTGAATATGCTTTTTAACGTCTGACCGCCCATGGTCAAGACGAGAATTCTTTTGGCACTACATCTTGCAGCAAGAAGAGGGAGAAGAGAAAAGAGAAAGAAGCAAGCTTGTGTCTGCTATTTATAGATAACGTAATCACGTGACAGGCTCACAGAAAATTGGCGGGAAAACTTGACTTGGCCACGCACTGAAAAAATATTTGTACGTGGGTGGATTGCAACGCTCACTTGTGTGTTTATTGACCAATTAGGAGTTGATTTTTCCTGAAAATATTTACTAAGCTGAGTAGGCTCTTTGATCCACCTTTTGCACAAAAATGTACAAAATTCAACATTTATAAGAAAGTGGTAGCAGGATGCTAAATGATAAACATCAATTTAACAATTTGCAACCCAGCTTAAATTACCTGAGTAAATTCATTCTCCAGTTTTGTATATTGTTGATATAAAAATGTTTTGTTATTTCTAGAAAACATATTGTTTTATATTTTGGTTTTGACAGCCTTGTACCATGCAGATAATCTAAATGTTTGTGGAGATGTTAATTTTGTTCACGCAGCCAAACTAAAAATAACCTTCTGATCAAAAATATATTCAAACAAACTAACAAATTGTTACACTTGTATACCCCTTTTGGCTCAGTAGTTAAACATCGCCGAAGTTGTGAAGTATCCATTTGATGGAATTTTTTTTTTATATTAGTTAGTCAGTTATGTGCCATGCGTGATACATGGCTGACAAGGCAGATTTTTTCCCCGCTGTAGGTTGCCATTTCCTTCTGCGGTAGACCAGTTGCCATGAAAGGCTATATAACCCGGTCTGTCCTGCTATTTACCCATAGATTTGAAGAGGATTCATATCTTTCCCAAGGGTATTAGCACGTAAGTGAATATCAGTCAGTTATGTGCCATGCGGGATACACGCTTAGGCGATCATGTATCTTTCGATACATGACTGACGAGGCAGATTTTTTTTCCCGCTGTAAGTTGCCATTTCTTTCTGTGGTAGACCAGTTGCCATGAAAGGCTATATAACCCGGTCTGTCCTGCTATTTACCCATAGATTTGAAGAGGATTCATACCTTTCCCAAGGGTATTAGCACGTAAGTGAATATCAGTCAGTTATGTGCCATGCGTGATATATGCTTAGGCGATCATGTATCTTTCGATACATCACTGACAAGGCAGATTTTTTTCCTGCAGTAGGTTGCCATTTCTTTCTGTGGCAGACCAGTTGCCGTCTAAGGCTATAGAACCGGGTCTGTCCTGATATTTTCCTATAGCTGGGGTGGGGGATGGGGGGGTTAGAAGAGGATTCATATCTTTCCCAAGGGTATTAGCACCTAAGTGAATATCAGTTCAGTTATGTGCCATGCGTGATACACGCTTAGGCGATCATGTATCTTTCGATACATCACTGACAAGGCAGATTTTTCCCGCAGTAGGTTGCCATTTCTTTCTGAAACCAGTTGCCATCCAAGGCTATAGATCCCGGTCTGTCCTGCTATTTACCCATAGCTGGGGGAAGAAGTACATATGAGTATTAGTACATAAGTGAATGTAATGGATTCGACTCAATCCGAACCGATATCCATTATTCCATCGTGACTTCTAATACATACTTCAACTAAATCTCTCATTTCATTGAATTTGTAAATGCTGCTTTCCTAAGTGTTGGGGTTACCAATGTAAATGGTGTTTTGTTGAAAAGATTAATGTGGCTGCGTGTTGAAGAGCATGTAACATTTATACATTTTTTTTAAATCAAGGAAAAACAATGGAAAACCGATTTGTTTCAACGATTAAACATATATATATTAAAATCAACAACAAATACAAGGTAATTTGTGTAATGTGTGTATAAGGAGAAAAAAGTAGTTTCCCTTTATCTGTTAGTTGAATATGGTGATATTTAAATAAGCAAGTTTTCTGAACATAATGTTCAGAGTTCTGTGTTAAAATAGAATGTACAGTTGTGTGTAACTAACAGAGTTGTTGCAACTTGATTGGTCACAGAGAACTGATGGTGAATGAAATTCAAGTTCTGTGTCTGTGTGTGTGGGTGCGGAGTGAGTAGAATGAATAACACGTGTGAGTAGTCGAGTTCTACTGTCTTCAACTCTACTGTTCTGTACTCTACTGTTTTGTACTCTACTGTTCTGTACTCTACTGGTTGATTTGGGAATGAATCCGAATTTATATCACTATCGGTGGCTCTCAGCACGAAGGCGGGATAATTTTTTGAAAGAACACGAAAAATATCCGATTGGATGAAAAAAGAACCAATCGGTGATTTTATAACAAAACTTGTTTGTGAGTAAACGGTAGGAAAAATTCAGTGTGGTGAAATGCGATCGGTAAATTGTCCTATGATATTTAGTATATATTATTTGACCAATCACAGTTGAAAGAAATGTAGGCGTGGCAACATAGTAGTAATCACTACAAATTACTGTTTGTGCAATTTTATATTTTTGCAATATAAATGCTTTTCTTGCTGAATGTTTCTTCTTATTGTTTTATATTTTGTGATATTTTGCGTTAATATAAATACAAGAGGCCCTAGTGACCTTCTACAGATTCCGCTTTCGTTATTTTCAAAATTCTTGTCTTTTTCTAAACTGAAATCGTAATTTTTTCATTTTTCGATGGCAATCCTTTTTATCAGAAATTATTATCCTGCCTTAATTGGCGCACTAGAGGAAATTTTTGTGCAAACTTTTTATTTGTATCTTTTTTCGTACTTATGTAATAAATGTCTTTCCTTTAAAATTTTGATGCGGTTGTCAAGACTTGTATTGCTATTTTGCGCTTATTCCGACTTGCTACTCCTACAAAGTTTTTGTGTTTGGCACAAGAATATAGATTTACTAGGGAAAACATTTTTTATAAGAGCCCCTAAATTTAACATCAACTTCAAACAAGGCAAATTCATTCAATTTCTTTCACAAATAATATTATTGGGTTGGCCAAAACGTTCATTTGGTTGATTAAGTAAATGTTCAATTTAAGCGAACGAACTTTTTGCCCAATTGAATATACAGCAGTTATTTCCCTTATATTAAGAGTTACCTCCCTTTAATAATTTCTCACGCGTGGTAAACTAAAAAGAAATCTTAATCATAAGATATAAGCAAAAGTCTTGATAATTTCACAGTTTTCTTTCGTTTTGATTTTCTTAATGAGTTCTGATTGTTAATTTAATGATTTTACGCGTTCCTTTCGATATTCACCACCTAAAATCTCCACGATTGGGAACTTTTCTGTTAATTCACTCCAAAATAAAAAGAATTTATATTTGCTAAAAAAGTCATACCAAATCTCCCAGAGCAAGGTCCTTCCATTGCATTCCAGTTGGATTAACCTTTGCGATCAATCCAAATATGGGCGACTTGGACGCTCTATTTGTAAAAGTGGGGTCTACATTTGCGCTAGCCCTCGCCCTCGCCCTCGCCCTCGCCCTCGCCCCGATAAACAAACCAAAAACAGATTATTTTCTTTTTTTTTTTAAATTATAAAAATTCCTTGTAAAGCACCTCGAATATCACCAGCATTCCTGAAATATGAATAACTCCCTGATTTTTAATATTTTTATTCTGAGGGTTCGGGGTTGTTGGCAAGCTAAACAAATTTGGATTTAAAATTTATAATTTCAAACAAAAGCGTCCCAAAAATGTAATAAAAATCCATCAAACTTTGATTTAAAATTTATAATTTCTTGGGGTGAATTTATATTTGTAATAATAATAATTTGAGGTGAATTAACAGTAAAGAACACATGATCATTCCATTATCGCATCGTTAAATAATTTTAGTATTTGAGCTGAACAACTTTAACTAAGACTCATAACAATATGATAAAATGTCATATATAAATAAATTGTTTATTTGTTGAAAATACGACATTTCTTGGGAAATATATCCAATCTAAACACAGGAGGAGTCATAAAATTGACTTGAAATGGTTAATGGACATTATTTATTATTAATAAATAAAAATATAAAATAATGGTAATAATAAATATCATAAATAAAATAAAATAAAACAACATTAAATCTGATATATGTGATAGACACGCACACACACACTCACACACTCATACACACACCTATATATATTTATATATATTTAATATATATTTATATAAAATATATATAATATAAATATATAATTATATAAATATATAAATAATATAAATATATAAATATATAATATAATACATAAAATATATAATATATCTATATTTATATATATTTACATATATATATATACATATATATTACACGTTAATATATATATATATATGTATTACACGTTAATATATATATATATATATATATATACATGTTAATATATATATATATATATATATATATATATATATATATATGAAGAAATATAGTCTTAAGCTGTGCTATATTTATGGGACAAAGTGCTCAATATCAGAGATAGAGCGTATGAATATAAAAGTGAACATAGAAGTCAACACTTAGAGGCGACAGTCTGTTTCATGCTCGATGCAATCGTCAGGCCACGATTGCTCTGACGATTGCATCTAGCATGAGACAGACTGTCGCCTCTAAGTGTTGACATTTATATTCACACGCTCTCTCTCTCCCCCTCTCTCTCTCTCTCTCTATATATATATATATATATATATATATATAGATGTATGTATGTATATATATATATATATATATATATATATATATATATATATATATATATATTAACGTGTGCGACAGATACGTGTCTCGAGATTTCAGCAATCAAAGAAAAAAAACGGGGAAGAAAATCTCGCGAGCTGAGCATTTTGCGTTTCAACTCTACATGTGGCTACATGCGAAATTCTGCGTAGAAAAAGTGAAAAAAACTAGGGAGATAAATACGCCTTTTTATAAGCTTAGGAAGCGCCCCCTACCAGTGGTCTGTTTTTGCAAAGTCAAGTGAGATAATCTACATCTGTAAACCTCGGCGGTGTGTCAGATTCAGTAGCAACGTGGGCTCACTGAAGAATCCCATAAATTACCATTATGGATTCGGAAAATGTTCTGTCTCAAATAAAATTCTACCCTTTGGTAGTAGACGCTGGAGATACAATTATACAGTAGGAGGCTTCGATTTCGCATATTAACGCCGCAGGGCTATTTTTTTAAACGTTTTTGTCAAGTCTCGTTCCTTGTTAAATTTTTTAGTTTTTTACAATACGATATTGAGATTATTAGTAAGTAGAGTTTTGTTCTAAATATTTATTCAAGTCTCGAGTAGTTATTAAATATTTGTTGGACAACAACATTTAAAAGCTTGATTTGGTCATTGAAAGAAAAGCTTGTATTTTATATTTTCTCTGTAAGTCGGTCGAACGACAGAAAAAATATTTTTCAGGTTTCAAACTCAATTTATGAGTTGCGTTCCTAAAATTTTGAGACTTTTTCAGGAGAGACATCAATTCCAAAGAAGTACAAAATTCTAATCTCTTTCAAAGTAGGATCCTCTTACTTCAATGCAGTTGTAGGGCTCAAGCCAATTAGCGAAGTTTCCATCAAAGTCCTCCAAATTGAAGGTGTCCAGGACCCTTGTCCCAACCTCCTTCATCTTCTCAATGTCTTCAAAACAACTTCTCCCGATAGTCTTCTTCAGGTTGAGAAATGACCAAATTCTCCAGAGCTTTGCATTGCTTGTAAGTGAGAATAAAAGAGACCGAGTAAAAATGTCGCCAATTTGTTTATAAGTAATGTGAATCATGTGGTAGGCTCGAGAACACGTTTACATTTTGGCGCATTTTGCTTTGAACAAATCAACTCGAGGTCAAAAATTGGGTCGGTACATTCGGATGTAGTTGACGACACCTAAATCAAAATGCATCAGTTGCTTTAAACTTGGTTTGAAGCCTCTATGTGTTTAGGTGTGCAAGATTTTAGATCTTTGCACGTGAAGATAAACAAAATACAGTTTTCATATTTATTGTCCAATCAGGACGTTGTTTAATAACAGCATTATGGAGACTTAGTTGTGTTCCACTGAAATGTAGAAGTTAGATTCGACACAACTATCTCCCTGCTGTCACCAAGGCGTCTTTGCTTCTATTCGTCACTGAGCACCCCAGGAACAAACTTTGCGCATGCTCAGATCTTCATGAATAATTCTGTGTACCGTTGCCACACCAACTCCAAACTGGATGATTCTTGTCTTTAGAGACACATGGCAATCTTCATCCGGAAAATTGTAATTTTTCTCAAAGATCTCTGATATTTTGACGTTCACGTCCACATTGTTTTCCTTCCACATCGCTCATCGTCACTCACATCCTGTCCACCGTCCTTGAACAACTTTTGCCGGCGGAAATCATTTAATCCATAAGAAGTCTGGAGCATTTCATACGTTTCTGTAGCATGTTTGCCTAGTTTAACACAAAACTTTATATTGCATAGCTAGCTTCTAAATTGTCTTCTCGTCCTGACTGCATTCTGCAAACTTGTTCGTAGTGTTTAGGAAGGTTTGTTCAAAGGGCTTTTACAGCCGTCTCCGTCAATCTGGAATATCAAAAGTTGGCAAGTCATCTTATTAGATGTATAGTAATTATATCCTAAACCTACAATAGTTTAAGAATGTTACAATTGCCGCTCCAAAACATATTTTGAATGCACCTCGTATAGCAGGAGCATCAAACCAGATGTCGCAGGAATATCCCGTCCTTGAACCTATTTTGCGCGCGAAAATCAGATGCACATACAAGTTAATTCATAAGCATTCTGGAGCATTTCATACTTTTCTATAGCATTTTTGCCCATTATACACAAAACTTTATATTACATGGCGAGCTTCCAAAATGTCTTCTCGTCCTGACTGCATTCTGCAAACTTGTCTGCTGTGACAAGCAGTATTTAGTAAGGTGTGTTCAAAGGGATTTTACACACCGTCTCCTTCAATCTGAATATAACACAAGTTGGGTAGTCAATCTATTAGATGTACATCGCTCATCGTCTCTCACATCCTGTCCACCGGCCTTGAACAACTTTTGCCCACGGAAATTATTTAATCCATAAGAAGTCTGGAGCATTTCATACTTTTCTGTAGCATTTTTACCTAGTTTAACGCAAAACTTTATATTGGATAGCTAGCTTCTAAATTGTCTTCTCGTCCTGACTGTATTCTGCAAACTTGTCCGCTGTGACAAGCAGCATTTAGTAAGGTGTGTTCAAAGAGCTTTTACACACCGCCTTCTTCAATCTGGAATAACACAAATTATTAGATGTATAATAATTATATAACAAAACTACAATAATTTCGGAAATTGTCTGGACCAGCGTTTTTCAACCGTTTTGCCCTTGCGTAAACCTTGAAATAAATTACATGTCTCGAGGAACCCCCACGCAAAAATAAAATTATATACCATATCTTTCGCCTTTTATTTTCATCGTAGTTTACGTGGTAAATATCATAGGTTATATGTAAGGGTGATGCTACATATATAATTCTTTTGACTAGGAAAGGCGTGATTAAAGAAAGCAAAGACGCTGAAGGTTAATATCCAATGTGGCCTGCACAATGCGATTTATATTTGACGTAAAATAGCACATAGTATAAAATACAAGACAGAATGTAATGATTCAACAATTGAATTTATTAGTGTTGATGTACATGCATATAAGCTGAAGGTTTGATAGAGTTATGTCCCTTAGATTTGGAAATATTTGTACCTGAGCTCATAAAGATAATGTAATTATTAAACTGTAGTTTAGAAGAATAAAGTTCCTTTAGCCTGTAAGGAATTGTGTATTGGATAAAGTTGGTAAGAGTTCAGAAGAGTTAAGAGTTGTACTTGCGTGAATTGGTAATGTCCTTTAACGTCTGACCGCATGGTCAAGATAGGAGTTCTTGAAGGTTACATTTTGGGAGCAAGGATTGAGACGCAAGAGAGACTGAAGAGAACACGAGGGAGATTATTCGTGTTTTGTTTATATATGGCTATGTATCACGTGGTAGGCTCAGAAGCTTGTGCGCGGGAAAATTATTCCTCGCGTGCCGGCGATTTGATTGGTCGGAATTGACCAATCACCAAGCTAGTTTTGAGGAGATCAACCAATGAATGCTTGTCGCATGATTTCTATGTATTGTGTGTATCTAATGGTGGTGCTAGTTACCACATATATTTCTAAATAACAGGTTTAAGGAAAAATTAATATTTTTTTGTCAAATTTTTCGGTAATGCTAAATAAAATTCATACTGTTCGTTTATAATACTTCAGCAGGGAGTTTTCATTCACCCCCCCACCAAAAAAAAAAAAAATTTCTAAACTCCAACGTAAAAAATAAACCTAAGTAACCAATCTCATAAAATACCTATAATATAAATGTAAACAGATAATTGCTGCATCAGGTTTTTTAAATTTGGCAATATTGAAAAGACAGGGCAGAATATCCTGTGAACCAATAAATGGGCAAAGAAAATGTTACTTTCAGAAACCATTTGATTAAGTGAAACATACAGCTCTAATGTGAAGCCTGTGACTGTCTTTTGTTACAGAAATCCTTAATTCGCGGTCGAACTTTAAATAAACAGACGCGGATTTCATTCTTAATTGATAAGAGACGATTTCTGTCTTTGCTTTGGATAAATAAGAAAAGTCTTGTTCACTCATGTAAGACGTTGAAAACTGTAATAACATAATTGGTTAGATAGGATGATGTTTATATTTCAATATTACAATAACCAAGAATATATTGGGTGTGTTTAGTAATATTACGTATATGAAATTAAATAAAAAGTCAACAATGCATTTGGTTATCTCCCCTGTTCTCGCGAAACCCTTGGGGGCCTTTTACGGAACCTTAGGCTTCCGGTGAACCCTTGTTAAGAAACTCTGGTCCAGACAATAAAATGTCTTAAACCTTTTGAAATGCACCTCATATAAGACTAAAAGGAGTTTCAAGGGAAGTAACTCTAATTATTATTCTCAAAATATCAGAGTTAACTCGCTTAGTTCAATTTTTAATTTTAATGCTGTTTTTCTTCAAACTGTCGTGGATCTTAAAGAAGCAGTAATTGTTTTGTTGATTTTGTTTAGCGGCATATCAGCGCCTCTATGTATTATTCAAAGTCAAAATCTTAATCTAACACATTTTTATGGTTTCAACAAAATGTATTGTTGGTTATTTTGCAATAAAAATGTATTGTTAGTAATTTTACTATAAATATGTATTATTGGTAATTGCTTTTTAATACAAAAATGTATTGCTGGCATCTTTACTAGAAAAATGGATTTTTATACTTGTTTTTGTTTGGTGGGGTTCACTATTTGCCCAAAGCCGAGACCCTGTTGGGTGCTACCACCCTGAGTCAGTGCGAACCTGCGAACAACGGCAATTAAGAGAGGGTTCAACGCCAATGAAAAGCTTCAATTTCCCGATCAGAAGCCTTGCAGCGGGATATAATTCGTCGTCATAGCCAGGACTAAAGAAGGAATTGGATTTTTATTGTTCCCAATGCGATTAATATAAGGTAATGACTAAACCAGAATTTGAATTATTATCGGTGATTCCACATTCTGTGATGATAACCATTACGACACCTGAAATTTCTTTCTTTCTTTCTTTCTTTCTTTCTTTCTTTCTTTCTTTCTTTCTTTCTTTCAGTCAAATGCCATGTCCTTTCAGGACGTAGGAGATCATATTCGTTTTCCTTTTATCTAAGTCAGTGGTTCCCAAACATTTTTCTATGGGCCGCATTTTCGGAATGAAGATTTGCTTGCGCCTCACCAAGTTTTATATAATAAAAAGTTCAGGAAGAAATTAAAAAAACAAAAAAAAAAAAAACAACAAAAAAAAAACAAACAAACAAAAACAGCGAGAGTGGTAAAGGGAGATAACCGCGGATTCGAAGTCAGAACATTATCATCGATAACTCTCTCCTTCAATTTGCGGAGCCTAGTTATCTATATAATAAATACGAATGTCAATGTGTCACTATGTTACATTTTTTCAACTTTACGCCTAGAAGCCATAGTTCAATATACCATACCATTCTGGAATCAGGCCAACTTTGTGAGCAAATTAAAATCTTCCGCACCGAATCCAGACCCGCAATCCTAAAATTTTGGATTCGCAAGCTTTCATTACTGCGATTGATTCCGGTGATATTTTTACGTGATTTTCGCCATGTTTTTTTGTCCGATAATAACAGATTTTATAACATCGAAAAAAATTTGAAAAAAGTCAAAATTAATTGCGAAATCCAGCGAAAGTCACCCAATAAAAATAATTGTTTGTACGGAAAGTAAGGGCCTACGTACATCAAATTATCTTTAAATTAAGTGGAGGCAGACGAACTATCGTTGAAATTTTAAAAGGTAAGCTTAAATATTAATGCAATACTTAAATGCAGCGATCAATTTTGAGTTCTTCTGTAGTTTATTGTTGTCTATCCATTCCTTCCTACCTATTGTGATGAAGGAGCTAACTTAAATGCAGCTTTTAAGGTAGCTCTTAATATAATGCAAAAATACTGCAATTATAAAATTGGTCAATAGTTATTTATAACTATTTATGCAATTACAAGTAACCCATAATAATATTTTGTATTTTGAAATCATTTATCTTTTAGCATATGAATTTTTTGAAACTGTTTCTAAATCGTTATCTTTCAATCATCCCGCCGTGATTCAAGGAATCCGTGACTCAAGATGTCCGTGACTCAAGGGGTTCGTGACTCAAGATGTCTGTGTCTCAAGGGGTCCGTGACTCACGATGTCCGTGACTCAAGGGTTCTGTGATTCAAGATGTCCATGACTCAAGGGGTCCGTGACTCAAGGGATTCGTGACTAAAGGGGTCCGTGACTCACGATGTTCGTGACTCAAGGGTTCCGTGATACAAGATGTCCGTGTCTCAAGGGGTCCGTAACTCAAGATGTCTATGACTCAAGGGGTTCGTGACTCAATGGGTCCGTGACACAAGATGTCCATGACTCAAGGGGCCTGTGACTCAATGGGTCTGTAACTCAAGATGTCCATGACTCAAGGGGTCGTGGACTCAAGATGTCCGTGACTCAATGGGTCCGTGACTCACGATGTCCGTGACTCAAGGGTTCTGTGATTCAAGATGTCCATGACTCAAGGGGTCCTTGACTCAAGGGTTTGGTGACTCAAGGCGTCCGTGACTCAAGATGTCCATGACTCAAGGGGTCCGTGACTCAAGGTGTCCGTGACTCAAGATGTTCGTGACTTGAGATGTCCTTGACTCAAGTGGTCCGTGACTCAAGATGTCCATGACTCAAGGGGTCCGTGACTCAAGATGTCCATGACTCAAGGGGCCTGTGACTCAATGGGTCCGTGACTCAAGATGTCCATGACTCAAGGGGTCCGGGACTCAAGATGTTCGTGACTTGAGATGTCCTTGACTCAAGGGTTCTGTGATTCAAGATGTCCATGACTCAAGGGGTCCTTGACTCAAGGGGTTCGTGACTCAAGGGGTCCGTGACTCAAGATGTCCATGACTCAAGGGGTCCGTGACTCAAGATGTCCGTGACTCAAGATGTCCATGACACAAGGGGTCCGTGACTCAAGGGGTCCGTGACTCAAGATGTCTATGACTCAAGGGGTCCGTGACTCAAAAAAAGGTTAAGAACCAATGCTGTAATGTATATAAAAGCGGTGAGTTCACCCAAATTGTAAACCAGAGTAATGGGTTTGTCAAATATATGAAGGCGGTCTAAATGTTGTCTAGTGTAGGTACAGATATGTATCAGGCTCACACAAAGCCGAATAAATAAATAAATAATCATAAAGACGGCACTGGAGAAGTCAGATCATGACTAGGCGTGTTTTATTTTATACAAAGAGAACATGCTATTAACCTGTAGACATGTGTCACATAGCTTCTCACTGACACTGAAAAAGAAAAGCTAGCGTATTTTATAAAACTCTCTCTTATTTCTCAAATTCAGAACGTCGTGTGCAGTGCTGCTTTCTCCACGCGTCGAGAAAGCATATTTTCTTTTCGTCTAACCCAGTGCTTCCCAAAAGGTGTATCACGCCTCATAGGTGCGGCGGGAGAGGATAGCAGGTGAGACGGAATGATTAATCTTAAATTACAACCTGTGTATGCAATGAGGGTGGATTCATTAAGGCGTTGTTTGTCATGTCGTTCAATGGCTCCTAAAATGTTTCGAATCACGATGCCCCAGGTGCAAAAGTTAGGTAGCCGAAGTTAGAATTACCTTGTCGGCGGGGTTTCGAATACGTCGACTGCGACTTGAAGAAGTGCATAGCCAGCCACTCGTATTCGAAGATACCCGTCTCCCTATTGCAGACACTTGGTCAGGCACATTTGCGTTTATTCAACACCCACAGAGTCCATCTGTGGTTTATACTGCAACTATGCTGAGCAGACCTTAGTTACAGTTTCCGAGAAAGAACGCGTTATCTAGCGTGAACAATAATTTGAACAAAGCCAGAACGCTCATAACTTCGGCCACGATGACTTGAGACTTCATGTTAGCAGAGCTATCGACGGCAACCCAATTTCACTCACAAGGCTAGGTCAAACCACGGTATGGTTTTCGGGTACTTTTCAAAGGTGTCGCACGCTGGGATCGATCTCTCTAGTCCGATAACCTCAGGAAGTCTCCTTCCTGAGAAATCAACCATGGTAAGATTCGAACCCGGGTCTCATGGCTAGACTGCGAAAGTTCTAACCACTCGGCCACGTGCCCATAAGAAGAAGAGTAAAACTTCACTCAAGGCTCCATCTTCCAGAAATTGGAAATTCAGATATAAACCGGGCATATGACTAACATTTTGATTCCAGTCCATATCAGTATTATGTCGACGTTTCTGCTCACAGATACGGCTTACACTAAAAAGGAAACAACAGGAACTCCTACAGAAGGCAGTGAAGGAAAGCGAGAAGAAAGGACTAATCATTAATTGCAAGATGACTGAATGCAGTTTTGTTGGTAGAAAGAACAGCCCAACATGCTGATTACATATTGGAAATACAGAAACTAAATAGGTGCAAACATTTAAATAGCTAGGAAGTGTCCTAACAGAGGATGGAAATGCGACAAAGAAAAGGGTACTGCACTGTTAGAAAATATAGATTCTTCTATATGACATTGAATACTGGACAATTTCCTCACAGATAAAAAGGAGACTTGAAGCAAGAGAAACAAAGAAAAGAGTGCTGAACTGCTATGTAATATCAATCCTCCTATATAGCAGTGAATGCTGGACAATTTCCCCACGGATGAAGAGGAGACTTGAAACAAGAGAAACAAAGAAAAGAGTGCTGAACTGCTATGTAATATCAATCCTCCTATATGGCAGTGAATGCTGGACAATTTCCTCACAGATGAAGAGGAGACTTGAAGCAAGAGAAACAAAGAAAAGAGTGCTGAACTGCTATGTAATATCAATCCTCCTATAGGACAATGAATACTGGACAATTTCCTCACAGATGAAGAGGAGACTTGAAGCAAGAGAAACAAAAGAAAAGAGTGCTGAACTGCTATGTAATATCAATCCTCTTATATGGCAGGGAATGCTGGACAATTTCCTCACAGATGAAGAGGAGACTTGAAGCAAGAGAAAACAAAGAAAAGAGTGCTGAACTGCTATGTAATATCAATCCTCCTATATGGCAGTGAATGCTGGACAATTTCCTCACAGATGAAGAGGAGACTTGAAGCAAGAGAAACAAAGAAAAGAGTGCTGAACTGCTATGTAATATCAATCCTCCTATATAGCAGTGAATACTGGACAATTTCCTCACAGATGAAGAGGAGACTTGAAGCAAGAGAAACAAAGAAAAGAGTGCTGAACTGCTATGTAATATCAATCCTCTTATATGGCAGGGAATGCTGGACAATTTCCTCACAGATGAAGAGGAGACTTGAAGCAAGAGAAACAAAGAAAAGAGTGCTGAACTGCTATGTAATATCAATCCTCCTATATGGCAGTGAATGCTGGACAATTTCCTCACAGATGAAGAGGAGACTTGAAGCAAGAGAAACAAAGAAAAGAGTGCTGAACTGCTATGTAATATCAATCCTCCTATATAGCAGTGAATACTGGACAATTTCCTCACAGATGAAAAGGAGACTTGAAGCAAGAGAAACAAAGAAAAGAGTGCTGAACTGCTATGTAATATCAATCCTCCTATATAGCAGTGAATGCTGGACAATTTCCTCACAGATGAAGAGGAGACTTGAAGCAAGAGAAACAAAGAAAAGAGTGCTGAACTGCTATGTAATATCAATCCTCCTATATAGCGGTGAATGCTGGACAATTTCCTCACAGATGAAGAGGAGACTTGAAGCAAGAGAAACAAAGAAAAGAGTGCTTAACTGCTATGTAATATCAATCCTCCTATATAGCAGTGAATGTTGGACAATTTCCTCACAGATGAAGAGGAGACTTGAAGCAAGAGAAACAAAGAAAAGAGTGCTGAACTGCTATGTAATATCAATCCTCCTATATGGCAGTGAATGCTGGACAATTTCCTCACAGATGAAGAGGAGACTTGAAGCAAGAAAAACAAAGAAAAGAGTGCTTAACTGCTATGTAATATCAATCCTCCTATATAGCAGTGAATACTGGACAATTTCCTCACAGATGAAGAGGAGACTTGAAGCAAGAGAAACAAAGAAAAGAGTGCTGAACTGCTAAAATATCAATCCTCTTATATGGCAGCGAATGCTGGACAATTTCCTCACAGATGAAGAGGAGACTTGAAGCAAGAGAAACAAAGAAAAGATTGCTGAACTGCTATGTAATATCAATCCTCCTATATGGCAGTGAATGCTGGACAATTTCCTCAGATGAAGAGGAGACTTGAAGCAAGAGAAACAAAGAAAAGAGTGCTGAACTGCTATGTAATATTAATCATCCTATATGGCAGTGAATGCTCGACAATTTCCTCACAGATGAAGAGGAGACTTGAAGCAAGAGAAACAAAGAAAAGAGTGCTGAACTGCTATGTAATATCAATCCTCCTATATGGCAGTGCATGCTGGACAATTTCCTCACAGATGAAGAGGAGACTTGAAGCAAGAGAAACAAAGAAAAGAGTGCTGAACTGCTATGTAATATTAATCCTCCTATACGACAGTGAATGCTGGACAATTTCCTCACAGATGAAGAGGAGACTTGAAGCAAGAGAAACAAAGAAAAGAGTGCTGAACTGATGTAATATCAATCCTCCTATATAGCAGTGAATACTGGACAATTTCACAGATGAAGAGGAGACTTGAAGCAAGAGAAACAAAGAAAAGAAACTGCTATGTAATATCAATCCTCTTATATGGCAGGGAATGCTGGACAATTTCCTCACAGATGAAGAGGAGACTTGAAGCAAGAGAAACAAAGAAAAGAGTGCTGAATATATCAATCCTCCTATATGGCAGTGAATGCTGGACAATTTCCTCACAGATGAAGAGGAGACTTGAAGCAAGAGAAACAAAGAAAAGAGTGCTGAACTGCTACGTAATATCAATCCTCCTATATGGCTGTGAATACTGGACAATTTCCTCACAGATGAAGAGGAGACTTGAAGCAAGAGAAACAAAGAAAAGAGTGCTGAACTGCTATGTAATATCAATCCTCCTATATAGCAGTGAATGCTGGACAATTTCTCACAGATGAAGAGGAGACTTGAAGAAAGAGAAACAAAGAAAAGAGTGCTGAACTGCTATGTAATATCAATCCTCCTATATAGCGGTGAATACTGGACAATTTCCTCACAGATGAAGAGGAGACTTGAAGCAAGAGAAACAAAGAAAAGAGTGCTGAACTGCTATGTAATATCAATCCTCTTATATGGCAGGGAATGCTGGACAATTTCCTCACAGATGAAGAGGAGACTTGAAGCAAGAGAAACAAAGAAAAGAGTGCTGAACTGCTATGTAATATCAATCCTCCTATATGGCAGTGAATGCTGGACAATTTCCTCACAGATGAAGAGGAGACTTGAAGCAAGAGAAACAAAGAAAAGAGTGCTGAACTGCTATGTAATATCAATCCTCCTATATAGCAGTGAATACTGGACAATTTCCTCACAGATGAAGAGGAGACTTGAAGCAAGAGAAACAAAGAAAAGAGTGCTGAACTGCTATGTAATATCAATCCTCCTATATAGCAGTGAATGCTGGACAATTTCCTCACAGATGAAGAGGAGACTTGAAGCAAGAGAAACAAAAGAAAAGAGTGCTGAACTGCTATGTAACAATCCTCCTATATAGCGGTGAATGCTGGACAATTTCCTCACAGATGAAGAGGAGACTTGAAGCAAGAGAAACAAAGAAAAGAGTGAACTGCTATGTAATATCAATCCTCCTATATAGCAGTGAATGTTGGACAATTTCACAGATGAAGAGGAGACTTGAAGCAAGAGAAACAAAGAAAAGAGTGCTGAACTGCTATGTAATATCAATCCTCCTATATGGCAGTGAATGCTGGACAATTTCCTCACAGATGAAGAGGAGACTTGAAGCAAGAGAAACAAAGAAAAGAGTGCTGAACTGCTAATATCAATCCTCCTATATAGCAGTGAATACTGGACAATTTCCTCACAGATAAGAGGAGACTTGAAGCAAGAGAAACAAAGATAAGAGTGCTGAACTGCTATGTAATATCAATCCTCTTATATGGCAGAATGCTGGACAATTTCCTCACAGATGAAGAGGAGACTTGAAGCAAGAGAAACAAAGAAAAGAGTGCTGAACTGCTATGTAATATCAATCCTCCTATATGGCAGTGAATGCTGGACAATTTCCTCACAGATGAAGAGGAGACTTGAAGAGAAACAAAGAAAAGAGTGCTGAACTGAAATATTAATCATCCTATATGGCAGTGAATGCTCGACAATTTCCTCACAGATGAAGAGGAGACTTGAAGCAAGAGAAACAAAGAAAAGAGTGCTGAACTGCTATGTAATATCAATCCTCCTATATGGCAGTGCATGCTGGACAATTTCCTCACAGATGAAGAGGAGACAATGCTGAACTGCTATGTAATATTAATCCTCCTATACGACAGTGAATGCTGGACAATTTCCTCACAGATGAAGAGGAGACTTGAAGCAAGAGAAACAAAAGAAAGAGTGCTGAACTGCTATGTAATATCAATCCTCCTATATAGCAGTGAATACTGGACAATTTCCTCACAGATGAAGAGGAGACTTGAAGCAAGAGAAACAAAGAAAAGAGTGCTGAACTGCTATGTAATATCAATCCTCTTATATGGCAGAATGCTGGACAATTTCCTCACAGATGAAGAGGAGACTTGAAGCAAGAGAAACAAAGAAAAGAGTGCTGAACTGCTATGTAATATCAATCCTCCTATATGGCAGTGAATGCTGGACAATTTCCTCACAGATGAAGAGGAGACTTGAAGCAAGAGAAACAAAGAAAAGAGTGCTGAACTGCTACGTAATATCAATCCTCCTATATAGCAGTGAATACTGGACAATTTCCTCACAGATGAAGAGGAGACTTGAAGCAAGAGAAACAAAGAAAAGAGTGCTGAACTGCTATGTAATATCAATCCTCCTATATAGCAGTGAATGCTGGACAATTTCCTCACAGATGAAGAGGAGACTTGAAGCAAGAGAAACAAAGAAAAGAGTGCTGAACTGCTATGTAATATCAATCCTCCTATATAGCGGTGAATGCTGGACAATTTCCTCACAGATGAAGAGGAGACTTGAAGCAAGAGAAACAAAGAAAAGAGTGCTTAACTGCTATGTAATATCAATCCTCCTATATAACAGTGAATGTTGGACAATTTCCTCACAGATTAAGAGGAGACTTGAAGCAAGAGAAACAAAGAAAAGAGTGCTGAACTGCTATGTAATATCAATCCTCCTATATGGCAGTGAATGCTGGACAATTTCCTCACAGATGAAGAGGAGACTTGAAGCAAGAGAAACAAAGAAAAGAGTGCTTAACTGCTATGTAATATCAATCCTCCTATATAGCAGTGAATACTGGACAATTTCCTCACAGATGAAGAGGAGACTTGAAGCAAGAGAAACAAAGATAAGAGTGCTGAACTGCTATGTAATATCAATCCTCTTATATGGCAGCGAATGCTGGACAATTTCCTCACAGATGAAGAGGAGACTTGAAGCAAGAGAAACAAAGAAAAAGTAACTGCTATGTAATATCAATCCTCCTATATGGCAGTGAATGCTGGACAATTTCCTCACAGATGAAGAGGAGACTTGAAGCAAGAGAAACAAAGAAAAGAGTGCTGAACTGCTATGTAATATTAATCATCCTATATGGCAGTGAATGCTCGACAATTTCCTCACAGATGAAGAGGAGACTTGAAGCAAGAGAAACAAAGAAAAGAGTGCTGAACTGCTATGTAATATCAATCCTCCTATATGGCAGTGAATGCTGGACAATTTCCTCACAGATGAAGAGGAGACTTGAAGCAAGAGAAACAAAGAAAAGAGTGCTGAACTGCTATGTAATATCAATCCTCCTATATAGCAGTGAATACTGGACAATTTCTCACAGATGAAGAGGAGACTTGAAGCAAGAAACAAAGAAAAGAGTGCTGAACTGCTATGTAAATATCAATCCTCCTATATAGCAGTGAATGCTGGACAATTTCCTCACAGATGAAGAGGAGACTTAAAGCAAGAGAAACAAAGAAAAGAGTGCTGAACTGCTATGTAATATCAATCCTCCTATATGGCAGTGAATGCTGGACAATTTCCTCACAGATGAAGAGGAGAGACTTGAAGCAAGAGAAACAAAGAAAAGAGTGCTGAACTGTAATATCAATCCTCCTATATAGCAGTGAATGCTCAATTTCCTCACAGATGAAGAGGAGACTTGAAGCAAGAGAAACAAAGAAAGAGTGCTGAACTGACAATTCAATCCTCCTATATGGCAGTGCATGACAATTTCCTCACAGATGAAGAGGAGACTTGAAGCAAGAGAAACAAAGAAAAGAGTGCTGAACTGCTATGTAATATCAATCCTCCTATATGACAGTGAATGCTGGACAATTTCTCACAGATGAAGAGGAGACTTGAAGCAAGAGAAACAAAGAAAGAGTGCTGAACTGCTATGTAATATTAATCCTCCTATATGGCAGTGAATGCTGGACAATTTTCTCACAGATGAAGAGGAGACTTGAAGCATAAGAAACAAAGAAAAGATGAACTGAGGAGGCAGTGAATGCTGGACTTTCCTCACAGATGAAGAGAAAAGCAAAGAAACAAAGAAAAGAGTGCTGAACTGCTATGTAATATTAATCCTCCTATATGGCAGTGAATGTTGGAAAAAGGTGAAGAGGAGAAAGAAAAAGTGCTATATCTATCTATCTATCTATCTATCTATTTATCTATCTATCTATCTATCATGATTTACTAAACATAGCTTAGGACGAGTTTAAGGAGCAGGGAGTGAGGATTGAACTCACTATTCAGTTGCAATCTAGCGAGACATAGCGAGACGTAGGGACCAAATGATTTTCTAAGCATAGCTTCGATGTGGTACATGGCCGAAAGAATGGAGATCGAACTCCCTACTCGTAATTGATCAAGCGAGACAATTCAAATTAACTAGTTTAAAATATGTTTTTTTTCGCTACATAGCAATAACCATGAGCACTATTTTATCAATAAGAACACCGGATTATATATCTTACTGTCCTTTCTTTCTTTCTTTCTTTCTTTCTTTCTTTCTTTCTTTCTTTCTTTCTTTCTTTCTCTCTCTCTCTCTCTCTGTATATATATATATATATATATGGTGGTTGCCAACTCACCCATTACCACTCATCTTTTTGGAGAATATGTACTGATGTGCTGAACGAATGCGTGTTTTAGCCCAGAAAGGGACCGACATACTCAGGCACAAACAGTTAAAATGTCGCATGAAGCCGCTTTTGGACCCGCAGGTCTTACTGCAAATATGTATGTATATATTCATCTATCTATCAGTCCTTTTCTATCTATCTATCTATCTATCTATCTATCTATCTAGCTAGCTAGCTAGCTAGCTAGCTATCAATCCGTTCATATCGATGTATATCGATGTATGTATGTATGTATGCACCAGTCTATTAGTCCTTATCTATCTATCTATCTATCTATCGTAGACTCAACATCTATCAGTCCGTTTGTGTCTATCCATTTCTTTCTTTCTTTCTTTCTTTCTTTCTTAGACTCAACATCTATCTATCAGTTTCTATCTATCTATCTATCTATCTATCTATCTATCTATCTATCTATCTATTTTAGACTCAACATCTATCAGTCCGTTTGTGTCTATCACACCATTTCTTTCTTTCTTTCTTTCTTTCTTTCTTTCTTTCTTCGACTCAACATCTATCTATCAGTCCGTTTCTATCTATCTATCTATCTATCTATCTATCTATCTATCTATCTTAGAGTCAACATCTATCAGTTCCTTTCTCTCTATTAGTCCGTTTCTTTCTTTCTTTCTTTCTTTCTTTCTTTCTTTCTTAGTCTCAAAATATATCTCAAGATATATTCTATCTATCTATCTATCTATCTATCTATCTATCTATCTATCTATCTATCTATCTATGCATAACAAGATTTCGAATGGAATCGTTTTTTGTTCGCTCATTATGTAAGCTGTAAAGCGCCTTTGTGAACGTGACCAGTCCTGTCATGTTACCCTTGTTCATAGACACCTGCCACGCCGTGCATTTTGCCCTGGAGGTTGTCGAACATTACGTAAGTATCGGTGGGTTATGGCAAAGGGTCAAGGAAGCAATTCGTGCTCAGGGAAAAGAGCAGAGGCAGATGGGATCTTTTACAAATCCGTTCGACCCGTATGTTTTGAATGAAAAAATAAAAAATCAGGAAAAATGTAAAATAATCAACTATTTTGACTTTCTTTACGTCCTAGCCTTGAAAAAAGAAACAAACACACAGAGAAAAAAAAAACGAAATAATATACAAATAAACAAAAGACAAAACAGTGTTGACGAAGAACGAAAATAGAAGCAATTTGTCAATACACACACACACAATATATATATATATATATATATATATATATATATATATATATATATATATATATATATATATAATTTTAGGATATTACAACAAAAACATGTAAAAATCGCTACACAACTGCAGTTGATTTTTCAACGCATACCGATGCGTCTCCTCAGGCGATTGTAAATTACTGTCGAGTGAACGATTAATATAGCTTCAAAAGGAAATTACATACTTTTTTGAAAAAAAAGGCTTGAGGCCTTTAAAATGATTCATAAAGTAATAATGTCCTCAAGACTTATATTTATTTATTTTTATTTTGTTCAAAACCAATGTAAATAGTGTAAATAAATTAAATTGTCTGGAAGGATTTTTTATTCTGAAATTCCCTGTAATCGCTGATTTTAGCATCATTATTTTTAGCCATCTGTCATCGCAATGTAATTGTCTTTGTTAAAAAATCTTTCAAATAAAATATACTTTTCTGAAATGTTTTTTTGGAGGATTATTATATAATAAATAAAAATATGTATATAATGTATTATATAATAAATAAAATATGTATATAATGTATTATATAATAAATAAAATATGTATATAATGTATTATATAATAAATAAAATATGTATACAATGTATTAGTCTTTCATTAATGCAAGTTTGTAATGCAACAGTTTTTAAACTAACATATTTTAGGTAAGTGATGTCTTTTAAGAATCCGACTCTTTTTCGCTCGACGTTTGTGAGAATATAGACCAGGAATATTTTCTTCCTATATTTTTTTTTAATTAACATTTCTTCTTTGCGTACAAGAATATTCCGGACTCATGAAATCGAATCTAAAAGTACATTATATACCATCGATTTTCCGGCTGCATTGTTTTATTTTATTTTTTTTTGCACTGTAACACTAACTGTCAATGAATGCTGAATGTATCCTATATCTTATTTTTTTTTACAGTGAGGCTCACCCCTTATATGGCCTGTGGGCCACTCGAGGTAGAGGATTACAGAGTAAGAGGCACAGTTTATGCAGGTAGATTGGGAAGATAGCAGCTAACTCTAGACTTCAACAGGTTAGGGTTGTAGTGAACGGGAAGACATCCCCTTGGGAATCGGTTACACAAAGAATCGATTCACAGGAAATAGCTGCCCGAGTGGAACTTCTCGTTAAATACGAAGGGAATGAGGGTGGTTTTCTACAATGGGCGTGGCATGGGTGGGTCTTAGCTGTGAAGGTTAGGATTGCTGGAATTAAGGAATGGTTGCTCGTCTGAGCACTTTCCATGGAAATAGAATGGAATTTTTTTTTGTTTGCATCACAGATAATTGTTGTAAGAGTTCATCATCACCCACCCATGACTGGGTGTGGTCATAAGGCTGCTATGCACCTGACCAGTTCATTCATGTATCAAGTGTTTCAGGCAAATCAGATCTGGTGTAACTTATTGCAGAAGAGTCCACTTGGGAGTTGGTTCTACAAAGCAGCAATTTGTGGGAAGAAGCAGCTCGAGTAGAACTTGCATCTCACCAAAAGAATACGTACAAGGCCCGGGAGCCACTCGTTGTAGAGTTGGAGGCATAGCTTATTCGGATATGTGGCAAATATAACAATTAACCCAAGACTTAATTTCATAAAGCAGTGGTTCATGTGAAGAAGCTTCTCGAGTGAAACTTACATCTCACCAATGGTTTGGTTTGGTTTGTTTTACGGCGTATCAACCTCAATGGTTTATTTAATGCCGACAATTTTTATTGCTGGTAATTTTTATCCATGTTTGCAGCGAAAAAAAAATCAAATTCTTAACAACTGAGTTCAAGCTTTGAAGGAAAGCTCTGTTTGTTAAAAAAAATATATATATTAAGATTAAAAATACTTTCTCAATCAAAATTTAATTTTTGTGTTGGTCTATGTGAGCTTCTATTTGGAAAAATGATATATAAATTTGTATATACCAGAAAAGTTTTTTTGGGAAAATCTATGGAAAAATGGACAAATTTTTTTTCCGTGTGTAATGCTTCATCCTTTAGGAGCTATGTCTCAAGAGATTCTTTTTTACAATGATGTACAAGGCTCGGGAGACACTCGTGGTAGAGGGTTGCAGAGTTGGAGGCACAGCTCATTTGGATATGTGGCAAGGATAACAATTAACCCAAGACTTGAAATGTTAAGATTGTAGCATCCTCTTGAGAGTTGGTTCTACAAAGCAGTGGTTTGTGTGAAGCTGCTCGATTGGAACTTACATCTCATCAGTGGAATACAAAGGGAATGAGGGTGGTTCACTACAATGGGCGTGGCATGGGCGGGTCTCAGTCAGGAAGGTTAGAACTGGTGGAACAAAAGAATGTAGTTCGTCTGAGCACTTTCCATGGAAGTAGTGATAGAGTAGTGAGAGGTTTGCATCTCTTCTTTTGAGACAGAGGTTGAACAGTGGAAACATAATTTGTCATCCACAAGAAACGCGATGACGCCTTTGGACTCTATCGAGACTTGAAAATGAAGACTGTGCAGCTCCTGTCCATATATGGCAGCAGTACTCCATTTTCGGCCTGATCTGGCTCTTGTAAAGATAGTGGATATCAGGAGGAGTCAGGTATTACTGGACTTTCATTCACTGATAGATACGTTGGTGAGAAAGTGACTGAAGCCAAGATGCCAGGTCAGGATTAATTACATTGCAGATCCTTCTTTGGATTTTGTTGTGAACCTCGAGATGAATAGCAGGAGCACCAGACCAGATATGGCAACAGTATTCAATGCACGGACGAATGGTAGATTTGAGGACGTGTAAGATGGACTCTGACGAGAGAAAAAACCTTCTGTCATAACATAGAGAACCAACTTTCCTTGCAGTAGATGCAGCTATTGATTCAATGTAGTTGCTCTACTTCAAATCAGTCGAAAACGTGAGGCCAACAAGGCGTAGGGAGTCGCTCTCCCGAAGTCGATCATCAACCATGCTGTGGTGGCAGGGAAGCCCCTCTGTGACGATTAAATGAGGGCAGTTGAGTTCTGGAGGCATTCAAATTTACAAGCCATTTCTTGACTCAGTTAACCACAGACTGGAAACCCTTTTTGAAACCGTAATCACTGCATATTTTTTATATGTTTACATAGCGTTATTTCTTTGCTATAACTATCATAATATTCTTAATCTTCTATGTGCCGTGGACGATCATGACTCTCCCCAACTTCCTGCTGTTTGTAGCTCGTTAGGTACTTTCCCTTGTTTCTCTTGCCTACAATATGTCCTTTGAGTGTTCAATTTTCCTAATGTGTCATAGAAATTTCAATTTTGAATCTAAGTATACGTGTGCTTTTTGATTTCATTTTCTCTAAAACTTTGTCATTGCTCACATGTTCAGTCTATGGTATTCTTAGCATCTTCCTGTAAAACCACATTGCCCCACAAAAAACTTAGAATAAAAATACGGGAAAACATATTAAATACAAACAAAGACAGCACGTTCAATCACTCGGTCACGATGATGCTTTCAGAACAGTTCTGTCCCCTATTTCACTTGCAAGGCTTGTGTCAATGCCAATAACACCAAGAAATGAAATCAGCCATTCTAACCACTCCCACCACCGCTAATGACTGCTGGAGGACCCATCCAGGAGTAAGAAAATGCAGAAAATGTTCGTAATGATCACTGCCCCGAGCGCTTTCGGCCAATTCATTCACCGTTTCCCATGGATTCGTATTTAATATTTTCCTGTGTTTTTGTTTTCGGGGAGTAGTAATTCCAAGCTGTGAGACGTGATATGTGGTTGTGATTCCATGTTTGGGTATCTTTATAAAACGAAGACTCTTTATTAAAAAAAAAGAAAAGAAAAAAAGACAACTTAATAAAACGATTCAAGCCAAGCCTCAACATTACTCTATTTGACAATGGCAGCAAAGAGTTAGCGGTCTGGACCACTGAAATGTTTGTTGCTGATTGACGTCTGGATATTAAAGTAAAAACAAAAACAACTTAATAAAACAATTCAAGCCAAGCCTCAACATTACTCTATTTGACAATGGCAGCAAAGAGTTGGCGGTCTGGACCACTGAAATGTTTGTTGCTGATAGACGTCTGGATATTAAAATAAAAACAAAAACAACTTAATGAAACAATTCAAGCCAAGCCTCAACATTACTCTATTTGACAATGGCAGCAAAGAGTTAGCGGTCTGGACCACTGAAATGTTTGTTGCTGATTGACGTCTGTATATTAAAATAAAAACAAAAACAACTTAATAAAACAATTCAAGCCAAGCCTCAACATTACTCTATTTGACAATGGCAGCAAAGAGTTAGCGGTCTGGACCACTGAAATGTTTGTTGCTGATAGACGTCTGGATATTAAAATAAAAACAAAAAAAACTTAATAAAACGATTCAAGCCAAGCCTCAACATTACTCAATTTGACAATGGCAGCAAAGGGTTAGCGGTCTGGACCACTGAAATGTTTGTTGCTGATAGACGTCTGGATATTAAAATAAAAACAAAAACAACTTAATAAAACAATTCAAGCCAAGCCTCAACATTACTCTATTTGACAATGGCAGCAAAGAGTTAGCGGTCTGGACCACTGAAATGTTTGTTGCTGATAGACGTCTGGAGAATTAATTGAGCATAACTTGCTGCAGTCTCTTAAAATGAACAAAGCGAAATTTTCTTTATTTCCTTATGTACATAAAATGTAGGTGCATGAAATTATGGGCACGTGGCCGAGCGTTCGCTTTCTGACTATCTGTTGTGGCCTGTTTCGGACCCAGAAAGAAAGACACGGAAGACGAAGATCGGTCGAAAAAATGGATATTGAAGATCTATACAAAACAATTGCGTTAATAATAAGTAGATTAGCACTGCGTCTACTACTCCGCTCCACTTCGCCCGCTTGACAGTGTTTACTCGTATCCCCCACCAGAACGAGATGTGGCACAAGGTCTTTTTTTAGGTGGAGACTCAGGCGCGTACGCCCGGGACAAGGACAAAAGTTGCCCTCAGCCCCGCAACCGTCGGGTGCGCTGGCCTCGGTGCAAGCACCGATCCCTCCCTCTGGTGCAATGGGATGGATCGGGCTCGGGCAGCTGTTCCCCAGGGCTGGGCACCTCTTCAGTATTATTTTCTCAGTTGCCCTTCTGTCCTTTGACAGAGAAGCCCCTGAGCGCACTCTGTCCAAGGACAGAGACGCAATTAAGAGATGATAAGTAGATGTGTACCTACTCAAAAAGAGAAAGGTACACGATGTTTACTCGCCCCCACCATCAGAACGAGATGTGACACAAGGTCAGTTTAATGTGGGGACTCGAGCGCGTACACTCGGGCAAGGAACAGAAATTCTCCACAGCCCCCGTAACCGTCTGTTGCACTGGCCTTGGTGCAATGGGAATGGCGCGGCCTCGGGCAGCTGTTCCCCAAGGCTGGACACCTCTCAGTATTATTTTCTCAGTTGCCCCTCTGTTCTTTGACAGAGAAGCCCCTGAGCGCACTCTTCCCAAAGACAGAGACGCCACTGAGAAATGATAAGTCATGCGAATTCCCCCAAAGGAGGAATTTACGCAAACATCACCCTCTTCACTCAGTATCCGACTCTCGCAGTTTGTATTTATGAGAGAAGGAAGAGTTCATTATACTGTAAGAGGGTTTAACACAACACTATGAGACCCGGGTTCGTTTCTCACCATGGTCGATTTGTCAGGAAGGCGACTTCTTGATGATCTCGGTCTGGAGGGAGGACGATCCCAGATGCGGCACCTTTGGAAAGTGCCTGAAAAACCATACCACAGTTTGACCCAAGTGAAATTGTGCAGACGGAGACGTCGATGGTTGTGCTAACACGGTCACAAGTCATCGTGACCGAGTGTTTGAGCGTGCTGGCCTTGTTCAGACTGTTGATCACTCTAGATAAGGTGCACTCTACGAGAAACTATATAGAAAGTCCGTTCAGAATAGTTGCAGTAGGTGGGCTCTGTGGGTGTTGAACAAACATAAATCAGCCTGATCAGGCGTCAGCAACAGGGATTAGCTAGCTTCCCTAGAAGATGGGCATCCTCGGTTATTTCGTATATAACAAAAAATCTTTACTATTCACATTATTCGGACTCATCTTTGTCGCCATATTTATTACAACGTTTCGGCTGTTGTACGCTCCGGCCTTCTTCAGTTGGTTGGACTGTCGAACTGTAACCTTTATTTCGCTGACTGGGGTAGACTGTTCTAGTTCCACGTGCCATGTTTTTAATGGATGTCAATTATCTCCTGCTAATTCCCATCTCCAAGTTCTTCACTACCTTAACCGGGTATAGGGCACCTCGGTGTGGCGTAATGGTTAGCAAGCTTGTCTCGCTAGAACAATTACGACTGAGTAGTGAGTTCGATCCTCACTAAGTGCCCCATAACTTCGGCCTTGTGCCACATCTAAGCTACGCTTAGAAAATCAATGCCCTAATTATGTAATTTTACATAATAAATATTCTGCCTTAACCAGGTATTGAACTTACACTGCTTGGGCTCTGTCACTGGATCGAACCAACAGCTTTATCCACTGTGCCATGTGTCCTTTAGACAGATACTAAAAAATATCTTCATTTTATTATTGTACTAGCAGTAGAGCCCGGCGTTGCCCGGGGATGTAACAGTAAGAGATAGATCAAGTATCGACCATCATAAAGACTGAAAAATAAAATTGACAAAGATTATTGTTTAAGGTTGACGGACACGCATGTCTTAATTAGTTTTTTTTTTTTTTTTTACGAATTGGTCAAACCCAAACTCAAACAAAACATTGTTTTCAATCGTTATGAGTCTACCGATTGAATAGAATTTTATTATAAACAATTGTCTTG
Source organism: Acanthosepion pharaonis (assembly GCA_903632075.3). Lineage (NCBI taxonomy): Eukaryota > Metazoa > Mollusca > Cephalopoda > Sepiida > Sepiidae > Acanthosepion > Acanthosepion pharaonis. Next base: position 401,606 of record CAHIKZ030000925.1, on the reverse strand, counting down.
TAAATGGAATTTTTAAAGCATTCTGAATGTAAAAATAAAGAAAAAAAAAAGTGCAAGACAATAAGAAACACTACCTGCCAAAAAAAGGTGAAGTTTTGTTGAAATCGGTTGAAAAATGTAGGAAATCCGATCCCATATATAAACGAACACACAAGCTGGGTTTTATAATAAGTATAGCTCGATATGAGTTGTCCCCTTTCATTCTCGTGATGCCTCTGAAGCGTGTTTTCAAATTGATTTTGTGCAAAAACAATTGTGTTTTTTCAATTTTGGGCGCTGTCAGAACCACCGCAAGGTAATTTTACGTAGTCCTGTGAAGTTTTGTTGAAATCGGTTGAAAAATGTAGGAAATCCGATCCAATAGATAAACGAAACACACACACACACACACACACACACACACACACACACACACACACAACCTGGGTTTTATAATAAGTATGATATAGAAACATTGCAATCTTTATTCCCTCAAGGTGTATTGTATTTTGAAGGGGTAGTGTAGATTTTAGATGAATAACATAAGAGTAAACGATTCTCGTGGATTCATTTTTTTGTTTGTTTTACCACGAACATAAGGGTCAGTGAACGGCGTAAATACATTGTCTGGGTTTGAAAAGTAAATTAAAAAAACAGGTTCTCACGGCTCTGTTGAGAACAAAGGCAACATCAAATTATTTTAAAATTTAAAAGGCAATTTCCCATTATGAAATGGGATGACGTTATGCTTATTAATATTCATGTGTATAAAAAAAGAAACCCGCGTACCTAGAGTGGGAGAGAAAGGCAAGACTAGAGAGAGAGAGAGGGGGGGAGAGAGAGAATGAGAGAGATAGAGATAGAGAGAGATGGTGGAGAAATAAGTAAGGAATGTAAGAGAGATAAAGGGAAATGGAGAAAGAGAGAGAAAGGGTAAATAGAAGAGAAGGACGCTAGAGAGATAAAGAGAAAGTGGGAGGGTGAGAAGTAGAAGGAGAAACAGAAGGCGTAGGACAGGATGAGATAGATAGATAGATAGATAGATAGAGAGAGAGAAATAAGGAATTAAAGGGAGAGATAACGAAAGAGAGAGAGAGAGTGAGAGAGAGAGTGAGAGAGAGTGAGAGAGAGAGTGAGAGAGAGAGTGAGAGAGAGAGTGAGAGAGAGAGTGTGTGTGAGAGAGAGAGAGAATAGAAGGGAAGAAAGCTATAGAGATAAGGAGAAAACGGAAGGGTTAGAGAGAGAGAGAGAGAGAGAGAGAGAGACGGGACAGAGGGCGTGAGACAGATAGGATGAGATAGATACATAGATAGAGAAAGAGAGAGACAGAGACAGAAAGAGAGAAGAACGTGAGAAAGAAGTAATGAATGGGAGAGATAGAGAAATGAAGGGAGAGAGAGCAAGGTGGAAGGGAAGGAAAGAAAGGGAGAGAGAAGGAGAGTGTATTAGGGTGAGAAAGAGAGACGGGAGCAAAGGGCGTGCGACAAGGTGATATATCTATATCTATATCTATCTATCTATCTATCTATCTATATGAATATATATATATATATATATATATATATATATATATATAGATAGATAGATAGAGAGAGAGAGAGAGAGAGAAAGAGAGAGAGAGGGGATATAGCTAGAAAGGAGGAATAAAAGGGAGAGAATTGATGAGACCTATCCACCAATCTAGTACTGCGCTTAAATTCATAAAGTCTAGGTACCATAGTGGAGAGTTCACCCGAACAATTACCATTAAAGCATTTAAAGAAAATCCACAGTGAAGCGACATTACGGCGGTGAAAAAGTGACTGAAGCCGAGAAGCCAGGTCAGGACCAATAATATTGCTGATTCTTTGGATTTCATCAAAATTCTATAAATATACTCCAGGATCACCGTTTGTAGCAGAAATATTCAAAGCATGATAGAGAATTAAGGTGAGGCTTAAGGAAGCATGAATAAATGAAGTCGAAACCACAGACTCAACACGTGTCAGCCGATGTCTGGAATCGTTCTTTTTTGGTGAAATACACATTTATCTGGAAGGTAGTGAGAGGTTGTCGAAACCTAGGGAAAAATATAATAATGAATAATGATGATACGAATTTAAATGAATTAAAGTTCTATTTTACGAGAGTGGGCTGAAAAGTTCAATGGCTGACTATGAAGAAGTGAGCTGTGAAATCTTGCTGGCACTCATTTCAACACTTCTTATTAATAACTACATTGTTTCTTTCCAGGTACGAGGGTGGGATAAAAAGTTCATAGGCTGACTATGAAGGAGTGATGCTAGAGCTGTGAAATCTTGCATACAATGGTTTCGACTATTATTATTAATAAATGCATTGTTTCTTTCCAGGCACGAGGGTGGGCTGAAAAGTTCATAGGCTGACTATGAAGAAGTGAGGCTAGAGCTGTGAATTTTTTTCAGGCATTAATGTTTCCGGTCAATGGGCCATAACTTGCCTGTAAGTACGAAATTGGTTCTCAAGGTTCCATTCTGGAGAACTGTCATTAAAATATTTATCAAGAATTCATCAAAGTACAATGACAACGCTCTAAGGTCATTCGTAGAAATCAATCCACGGAAAAGTACTCGGTAAGTGGCAAAGATTTTAGATATATCAGAATCTACCATATGACATTTCGAAATAAAATATAGGAACAGTCAACCAACAAGAAGCTGTTAAGGGTGACAAAGGACAGGAAGTTGTGAAGAGCGATGGATGGTTTAAAGGTTCTGAAGGGACATGGCACATAGAAAAATAATATTATCAAGAAATAGCTATTTATATATATATATATATATATATATATATATATATATATATATATATAAAACATGAAACATTAGGCAGCATATATCTATATACAAAGAAATGCATACATGATATTCTACTAGCGATGTGATATCGCCAATAATAGCATTAATATTGCTGATTGATTCTATGCGTGATTATTTCTTTGTATATATATATATATATATATATATATATATATATATATCCCAGGCTTTTGGAATGAACAAAAACGAATGAAAATAAAAGACAAATATATTTTTTACATAATAAAAAAAACATTTATTCATTTACTGCCTGAGAACAGCAAGGATTTGTTTGGATTTAAATCATGAGTTCCACTTGCGTATCAGTTTGACGCCATGTTCAATTCAGAAGTGCCGCGTTGGTCTTCCAGACAAGGGACGTAACCCAATTGTATTTTGAATTATCGTCCTTTGTAGGGAAAGCAAATTAGCTTCCCCAAACAATAAGTTTATAAAAAAATGTTTGCAAATAAGAGAACAATAATAATTTAAATAAAAAAAAATATCTAGAAATGTTGAAAATAAACATTTATTGGGCATTTCTTTCATTTGCTCCCGTCCACGTAAATTCAATAAAAAAACGTTAATGCGCATCCGGTTTTATACATTTTTTTTTCGAGAACTGACAACAAAAATGTTAGATATTATTTATTTATTCTACTTCTTTATGTATCGTATCCACTCAGAAGGTAGGCGATCACGGCTCTCCACAACTTACTGGTCCTATTTATTTATTAAACTGTTTAATTCCAAGTATAGCGTTTAATACTTTTGTTGTCAGTTCTCGAGTAACAAAAAAGAATGCGCAAGTTTCATTTTTTTCAATCGCATCCCCCCCGCCAAGCAAGTCGGTAATACCACTAGGACGTAGGGGTAATGGTTGCTACAGGGAGTGAAAGATAACGAGAAGGATTTAGTGGGGATGAATGAGGAAAGCACAAAAAAGGAACAGGGTTAAAAAAAAAAAAAGAAAAGAAAAGATGGTGATTGACGTTTCATTTAAATTTTGAAAGATTGTAGTTATCAGGTAAGCAAGAAACCGGAAGGGAATTCCACTGCTGGGAAGTGCTAGAAAAGAAACTGTTAGAATAGAACTGACGGTTGCATCTAGCTCGTTCAACAGTAAAAGGGTGGGACCTAAATGCCAATCTAGTAGCACGCTTAAATTCATATAGTCGCGGCACCAGGGAAAAAAAATCTTCAGAGCCGTTACTATTTAAATATTTGTAGAAAAGATAGTGGGAAACTATCGGTGAACAAGTGACAAGTCCAGAAACCAAATCAGGATTACATTACTGATCCTTCTTTGGATTTTACCAAGAAACTCCAGATATCCAGTAAGAGCAACAGACCAGATATGGCAGCAGTATTCAATGCAGGGACCTTAAGTAGATTTGTAAATGTGCAAGATGGAATTTAACGTGAAAATTTTCTTGGCACGACACAAAACTCCAAAATTATCCAACAATTATCTGTTTTTTAAAGAATTTCCAAATCAATGCTTTTTAACAGAAAAAGACGCCTAAAGTCCTCACACAAATTTATGGTTCCAATTTGACGCCATAAAAGCAAGATTTTTAATCAAAACGTCGAAGGTTCTAAAAAGGATTGACAAATATAATTTCCGCATCAAAAATCCTTCAGACTTTCCTTCTTAATAAAAAGCCAGGAACAATAGACCAGATATAGCTGTAGTATACAACGCAGGGACGAAGAGCAGATTTGTAAATGTGCAAGATGAAATCTAACGAGAAAATTTTCTTGGCACGGCACATTGACCCAACTTTCCTTGCAGTAGATGCAACTATTGATTCGATGTAGTCGCTCCATTTCAAGTTACTGGAACATATCAGGCCCAGAAGGCGTAGTGTGTTGCTCTCCTGGAGTCTATCGTCTGCCATGCTGATGGCAGCCAGAAAAGGTATTGCATGGTGTTTATAATATAATGAGTAAACACTGTGCAATATGTGGAATTTAAAAAAGGAAGTAAAAATTAAAATTTCTTTCTCGCCCTGATAAATACCAGTCATTTCGTTAAGCAGTTGTCATGTGAGTTTTTATTTGCAATTACTAATTCTTTGTACTCGAGTTGCATATCTAAAATTTAATTCTTGAACATATATTTATAATGACGGCTTTTAAGGCTTGGCCTTTAATAAGCTGAGTTTCGTGAGTCGATTACGCCGGGATTGAAACCACATGAGTGTCAGCCATTTTCAAGGCAGAGGGCTTATATCATTTAAAGTGACGGATTAACTGCCACCTTCCCGCTAGGTGGAGCTTTAGTACGTTTTTCTCTTGAAATCATCGTACATTGAATAAAGTGAACACACGTTAAATAGTTTAGATTGTTGTATTATATTTTGTACACACACATTATTTCTTATTATATATTTAGTGGATGCACGTGTTTAAGTAGACGTTCCTTTTTGAAACAGTGTAAATTTGCTTCTACCGGTCTGTTCGAGTAAGGAAAACGAGCCTTCTGGTAGGGTTCCAACCTGCCATTTCCTTGTAGGGAAAACCACAGTTAAGACCGGCGTAGTTTTAGACCACTCAGCCACGCAGGGCTTTCACAGTTGAGCAAAGTCCAGTTAATCTATTTAAGAAATGCACACCTCTTGAATCACTTGAAGCCCATGTCAGCTAAATTTTATTTTCGTATCCGAAACAATGTAATTTCAAAAGAATTAAATGATTTTATTTATAATCCGACACACACACACAGACACACACATGAACACACATGAACACACACGAAGACGCTTGTTGAAGAAATTATTTAAATTCTCCGAGGACTTGTTCTTATAACTAATATAAACATTAAGCGCTACAATCAGCAGTGCGCATCCACTCGTCGTACCAACTGTTCCAACGGGCCGCCACGGCCGACCAGTGCTTTCTGCATTCTGTTGAGGGTTCTTCTAGACTCGATGAATTACTTAATTATAATTATCTCAAATCCTCCTAATTTCTATCACTTATATATCCTTGCTTGAACCGGCTTCTAATGCTCTGGATGAAGCGGCTTGGGGGATATTAGTCGTGGCTCGTAGGGTCACAGTCCTATGGGTAAAAGAGAAACTCGGATGAGTTCCACCACGGAATATGTGATCGAGCGACGTTATATCGAGCTTGATTCGCTACCCCTTCGTCACTGAAACCCGTTGGCGCAGTGGGTATGACCTTTGCTTGATAACGTAACTGTCTGGGTTTCAGTTCTCGGTAGTGGATGCGCAATGCTGACGAGTCCCAAATATAGGGCGAAACGGCCGTCCAGTGCTTTCTGTTGAGGCTTCTTCTAGACTCGATGAATTACTTAATTATAGTTCTGAGTGTTGATTTCAATGTTCGCCTTTTATATAGGCTCTATCTCTTATATTGAGCTCTTTATCCCGTAAATATAGCACACTTTAAAACTATATTTCTTCCTATGTATAATGTGTATATATATGCAATTTTTATATATATTATACTTATTGGCTAACGATATAATTATAGTACTTATTGGCTAACGATAGCAAAGGGCGTGAAAGCCAGGGTCAAAAAATCACATCAAACCAACTATATATATATATATATATTTTTCTAAATAAATCCACATTATAACCAAAAACGTTTGCGGCACCTCTCTTCTCTTCTTTTTAATATACATACTTTTCTCTCGTTGGAACCACTACAACATATTTCTTTTATATATATATATATATATATATATATATATATATATATATATTTTGAATAAAAGACAGACCACGTTAAGATTCCATGTAATAAGCTATTTCACCATAACCATAATGTCATTTCAGCTTTTGGAAGTAAAGTCTGATGACCCAGAACCCTGTAAAAGGGGTTATGGTGAAATAGCTTATTACATGGAATCTTAACGTGGTCTGTCTTTATTCAAACATATCTGCTCTGAATTTTACATTGAGCTCTCTGGATATCATCCTCCTCAGGTCTACCCAGACGGATTACCTAAATTTGCATAAACTAAATATATATATATATATATATATATATATATATATATATATATATATATATATATATATATATATATGTTTATACGTTATTTTTATAGATATAATTCATTTAAGTAAATGTACTATATCTTAATTAAACAGTATTAATTACATTTACCGGCCTGAATGTTAAAAGGAATTTCGGTCACATCACCTTGAAAAACCGGTTCTCATAGTTAAGAAACGTCGAGCCTGGTCAGTACCTAGATGAGTGACCTCTTGCTGTGAGTTGGGAAGTGCAGGATGCATAAATAGCTTATGGCTACATCACGTTGAAACACAGTTTCTCGTACGATCACCAATATTAAGCAACGTCGAGCCAGGTCAGTACTTAGATGGGTGACCTCTTGGGTGTACCCAGTGCAGTAAGTTTGGATGTATGGATGGTCGTATAAAAAAAAAAGATTACGGACACATCACACTGAAACACCGATTACCGAAGTTAAGCAACGTTGAGCCTGGTCCGTACTTAGATGGGTGACCGCATGTGAATACCAGGTGGTGTAAGTTTGGATGTGCGGAATGCATAAGTGTCTTACGTTCATATCACGTTGAAACACCGGTTCTCGTACAGCCACCAATGTTAAGCAACGGCGAGCCTGGTCAGTACTTAGATGGGTGACCGCTTGGGAATACTCAGTGCTATGAGTTGGGATGTACGGGTGGTATAAAGGGATTACTGGCACATCACCTTGAAACACCGATCACCGAAGTTAAGCAACGTTGAGCCTGGTCAGTACTTAGATGGGTGACGTGAATACCATGTACTGTAAACTTAGATGTACGGGAGATATAAAGAACTTACGCACATATCATATTGAAACACAGGTTCTCGTACGATCACCGAAATTAAGCAAGGTCGAGCCTGGTCAATACTTAGATGGGTGACCGCTTGCGAATACCAGGTACAGTAAGTTTAGATGTGAGGGCGGTATAATGGACTTACGGCCATATCACATTGAAACACCGTCTCTGGTACGATCAGCAAAGTTAAGCAACGTTGAGCCTGGTCAATAACTAGATGGGTGCCTGCTTAGGAATAAAAAGTGCTGGAAGTGCGGGAAGTATAAAGTGTTTACGGCCGTATCACATTGAAACACCGCTTCTGGTACGATCACCAAAGTTAAGCAACGTTGAGCCTGGTCAATAACTAGATGGGTGCCTGCTTAGGAATAAAAAGTGCTGGAAGTGCGGGAAGTATAAAAGTGTTTACGGCTGTATCACATTGAAACACCGCTTCTGGTACGATCACCAAAGTTAAGCAACGTTGAGCCTGGTCAATAACTAGATGGGTGCCTGCTTAGGAATAAAAAGTGCGGGAAGTATAAAGTGTTTACGACCGTATCACATTGAAACACCGTTTCTGGTACGATCACCAAAGTTAAGCAACGTTGAGCCTGATCAATAACTAGATGGGTGCCTGCTTAGGAATAAAAAGTGCGGGAAGTATAAAGTGTTTACGGCCGTATCACATTGAAACACCGTTTCTGGTACAATCGCCAAAGTTAAGCAACATTGAGCCTTGTCAGTAACTAGATGGTGTCTGCTTGGGAATTCCAGGTGCTGTAAGCTTGGATATGCGGATGTTGTAGTGCCTAATGCCTTGAAATTCGGAATCGGCTGCGCACATTTATACATGAAGAATTTTAAAAAGAAAAATAAACAATTTTAGAAACGACTTACCTTCAAGAAAATGACTGTATGTTCCAAACGAGAACTCCGGTTACTTTGTTTTTTTTAAAATTAGATTCCGGTCGAATTAATGGATGTTGTGACTCCTTAAAGAAACGACTTCATATTTATATCGTGTGAGTTTTCATATACAAGTTCGCCGGCTTCTGCTGTCAGTGGCGGGAAAGTTCAAACGTTAACTCCAAGACAAATGTTAAACCAAGTGTTTCAATGCAGTTAATGTTTGCTTTATCTTCAGAACTGTTGTTAACCAAACATGGAAAGATAAGCTTAATTGTTGAATTTATCCAGTTTAGTCGATTTATTTGTTTTATAAAACTATGTGGTGAAAACTCTTGGCAGCAGACAACACAATTTAACGCAAAGCACAGCAAAGAGGTAAAAGTTCAGCAGCAATCTCCATTAGTTTTTTGGTGGTGGACATAAAAATATTTTACAAATTAACAGTGGTGACTTGTCCCTTGAAGTAAATCTCAGAAGTGGACGAGCATCACCTGCTTCAAAAGACTCAAAGTAGATAGGAATTGGTCCACCAGAACTGGAAAACTAAGTAAAACTTAAAGCAGAGATAAATGAAATAAATTAAAAAAAAAAACAATGTTGCTCTCCAGAGACGAACAATGGAGATTACATTTGATACAGCCTCATATGCTCGTCAAGAATATTACGTGTAAGGTACAGTGGGTTCAAATGAAACTATTCACAAGTTCTTACAAACATATCTATGTATATTTATATACATAGAGATGGGCATCAAATGACTATTTACTGAGCAATGTGGTTCAATCTCATAAGGGTTTGATAGAAAGCCTTATTAAAGAAAATGTTACTCTTGGATTTTTCTTCAAATAGACTTTCTATATCTAGGCCAGTGGATAGTAATTATTTCTCCTTCGGAAAAAAAGTGTGGATATCGATTCAAACACGTTAATACACTGAAATAGCGCTCATTAACTATTTTAATATATATATATATATATATATATATATATATATATATATATATATATATATATATATACACACACACACACACACACACACACACACACACACACACACATATATATATATATATATATATATATAAAAGATAAGATAAAGAACAAGTATGAAACTTTTAGCAACCTAACACTTTTATTAAAGGTTTATCGGAGATAAAGTAAAAGTTGATATTTCTGTGTATCGATCTGATCACACATTTTCTATCTATCTATCTATCTATCTATCTGTTGATATTTCTGTCTATCGATCTGGTCACATCTCGCTTATCTCTCTCACTCACCCTCTCTCTCTCTCTCTATTTATCTACGTGGGAACTAAAACGTTTGTAATCTGATATACTTGTCAGGTGAATATCGATTTAAAATTTTCACTATGATATTAGATCAAGCAGGGTGATTATTAGAGAGATATTGGATTAAGTGCGGTGACAAGAAATAAATTTGTTTTATAAAAATGTTCCTTCATCATTCTGTCATTGATGGTCTTACTAATTGTTATAGTGGAACACACCTATTGGAGCATTATAAAGTACAAGCTCTCGAGAAAGCAGTTGAGCAACATACTCCATAAGTTTTCTATGGGGTTGAGGTCAGGAGATTGGGGCGCCCATGTCATAACACTCACCTGCTTCTCATCAAAGTATTCCTTCATCAATTTTGATTTGTGACAGGGAGCATTATCTTGCATAAAAATGAGCTTGGTGGGTGTTGATTTGCACCCTTTCAGCAGAAGGGAGCAGACAAGACTCTAAAATTCTCTTGTACTGCTCGCTCCTGAGGGTCTTTCAATAGGTTTTAAGAAACCAGTTCCATGAAAAGAAAAGCATCCCCAGAACATTATACTGAACGGATTCTTGACAGTACCAAGTGCTAAATTCAAAGAGCTTTCAAAGCTTCTTCTTCGGATTTTTAGATCGCTTATCCTTTTAATTTAGCTCAAATTTCGTTTCATCGGAGAAGAGAACATTTAGTAAAAAAATCAGGTGAGTCACTTTTATCGAACAGTGCTGTACTTACTTTTTTGTCAGAGATAAAATCTCCCAAAGGACAATTAAACGAATATACAATGTTAGTCTTTTCCAAAACACAAATTGACGGGGAAGAGTTATTGCGTATGATTATGTTGGTTTTGTTAAAGTTAGTATAATATATAATTAGTCGTATTTTTTTTTTCTGGGATCAGTGTGGGGGGATATATTAGGGCCTGTGAGATATTTTAGGATTTTTTCATTTTCATTATAGTTAGAACGCATTTGATTGTGGTATATTCAGTTGATATGAGGAAGTATTATGTTGTTTTTGATATATGCTAATATTTGTAATGGTTCGTCAAATTTGTTCATCAACGATGTAATTAGGAAAGTCATTATTAAGGAGAGTGTGCGTAATTATTAATAGATGTGTATATACTCATGTGTCCTTTTTAGTTGTATTCAATGCTGTGCTTTTCTCGGTCGAGCTTTGTAGAGAGAAGAACGAGAACCGGTCAGCGTTTTCTTGGGCTTTCTCTCTTTCTCTCTTACACGCTCTCTGTCTCTCGCACACACACACACTCTCTCTCTCTCTCAATTATTCTCTCTCGCACTCATTCTATCTCACTCACTCTCTCTCTTCAACTCTCTCTCTCAAGCTCTCTCGCTCTAACTTTCTCACTCGTTGTCACTCTCACACTCGCGCTCTCTTTCATTCACTCACTCACTCACTCACTCACTCACTCTCATTATTAAGTCATTATTAAGGAGAGTGTGCTTAATTATTAATAGATGTGTATATGCTCATGTGTCCTTTTTAGTTGTATTCAATGCTGTGCTTTCCTCGATCGAACTCTGAAGAGAGAAGAACGATAACTGGTTTAAATGGAGATATGATACATACAAAAATACATACATACATATATATATATATATATATATATATATATATATATATATGTATACACGCACATACGCATACACTCACACACACACACACATATATATATATAATATGAAATGCTCAAACACTAATATCCTATGGTTATAATTTATAACATATATATATATATATATATATATATATATATATATATATATATATAATATAATAATATCTTTTGTTTAAAAATATGATTCCTTCGCTACATAAGAGTTCTCATCAATCATCCAAATAATTATTAAAATTAAGTTGAATTGTGGTGTTTAGTCAAGCGAAATTTTAGGAATAAGCTATCTCTCAGTTTACGTGTATTTTTAGGCACGGTCCGTTACAGAATTCGTTATTGTGGGAGTGGCTAGACTATTTTCCTTCGTTAAGTGGTCAGAGAGTTCATTCTTATCAATAGATTCATCATCTTCTGTGAGGTTTTGCTAAGGTTGGGTAGGATATCTATTTCAAGGCTAAATAGTGTTCTTTTCTATTTTCTGCATACCTACGCACTTATATATATATATATATATATATATATATATATATATATATATATATATATATTTATATTTCCAATTTCTTTTTGAATTTGTAGGTCTGATGAATTGGATCGCAATTACGATTCCAATGTAATAAATTATAACTATGGAATATTTATGTTTGAGCTTTTTATATTATATTCTTACTCTGTCCTGGACATTGAGTTCTACCTGGATTCTATCCTCTTGGGAATTTATGAATATATATATATATATATATATATATATATATATATATATATATATGCACATTTCATTGAATACGACAGACAAGATGTTTTGGTTTAATTTTTTATACAATTTCTCATGCGATTTAATAATCTATAATTTATAGTTTTTATATAAGTTATTATCTGAAAAGAAAAAATATTTGATCCCATGAAAAAGTGTATAAAAAACTAAATAAAAGCACCTTGTCTGTCGTATTCAATGAAATGTGCATGAAAGAAGGATTGCAGCCTAAACACACACACATACACACACACATATTAAGTTGGTGCATAATTATCAGGCGTTTTGTATGCGAGTTATTTGTTAATAAAAATTGCTGTTTTGTTTCCTTTTTTTTAAATAAAAATATTTTATTTTCTGGTTTAAAAATGCCTGTCGATAATCATGGGCTACGGAATAATCATTTAAAAATGTTATTGTTGAATTGTTATGTTTCTTTTTTCATAATAAATATTATTTTAAAAAACGCCTGATCATTATGCACCAACTCAATACTACATATAAGGTGGCAAGTATTATATTTTTTGAAATTCGTTCTATGCATACCAGACGCCGACTCGTTTATGAAGCGTCTATTGTTTTTTTTTTTTGCACTTTCTGTTTTACCTCTTACTGTCGTCTCTCTTTCTTTGCAGCGTGCAGTGTTCTTGCAGTCAACACTGGACAATGCAATCTAGGCCAAAATGCACATATGGTAATTAGACGCAACCCGTTTATTATACGGCTCTTTCACCGTCTTTGTAAACGCATACTTGAACTGCAACTAAGGCACATTTAGCATAGTTACCTTATAAACCACAGGTTGACACTGTGTGTGTTGAAAAAAACACAAATGGTTCTGAGAATAATGGGCCAGCTCGGAAATCTATTATTTTTACGCTTTTAGGGATTTCCGTTATATATATATATATATATATATATATATATATATATATATATACACACCGTGTACCTTTATATAAAATAGTTGTTCGGAGGAGCTCTTCGGTGTGGTACCTAGACTTTTTGAATTTAAGCGCAGTACTAGACTAGAGTCGAGCTCTCATCAATTTAAAGTTGAGGCTACCCTCAGATGTAGCTGTAAATTCTATGCTAAGTTTTTTTATATACCAGTATGCATAAGAAAGAACAGTATTTACATTATATATATATATATATATATATATATATATATATATATATATATTACAATGAATCATTCATACAAAAAGTAGATTAGTAAAATTAACACACACACACATATATATATATATATATATATATATATATATATATACAAATATAGATAACTATACTCGTTTCGAAAAACCCTCGAATTTTTGATTTGCCAATAATCAAATCAATCTCCAGGGAAAAAAGATTTTAAAAAAAGAAAGAGCTACAAACATGAAAGTCTGTCGAAAAAAATCGCACAGATACAGGTCTGAAGCCCAAAGAAAAAACCCCGACACGAGTAAACAACTAACTAACAAAAGAGCTCAATACAACCGTAGAGCAGACCTAGATAAACCTAGTGAGCCAGACAAACAAACCTACCTAGGTTTCAGCCGAATTTCCTTGACGATCCGTTTAGGTGAAACCTAGGTAGGTTTGTTTGGCTCACTAGGTCTATCTATCTATCTATCTATCTATCTATCTATCTATCTATCTATATACACGTCGTTGATCACATGTCCCTTCGCTAACAAAATTTTAAAGGTGCATTAACTTAAAAATCACTCGATGAATGTTATGATCCTTGTTTTTAAAAATTATAAGCTGTATAATACTAATATTTTTAATACGCAAGTACTTTCGACTGTACATTCAGTCATCTTCAGGCATGGAAATTATTTTTTTTGGTAGAATTCAGGTATATATATATATATATATATATATATATATATATATATATATATATATATATATATATATATATATATAAATAAAAAAAAGAAAGAACAGTAAGATATAAAATCCGGTGTTCTTATAGATATTTTATTTTTACAAAATAGTGCTCAATGTAAATTTACAGAGCATTAATATTATAAATTAATTGATTTAAAATATGTTTTTTTTTTCGCTACACAGTTCCAACCATGTTTCAAAAATAGAAGCTAAAAACCCCGAATTTAATTTTGCAATTAAATTAAAAGCATTAGTTCCATTTCATCTTTAGCGAATTTTGGAGTTCCATTCAACTGATGTCAGGTTTCATTGTAAAATACATCCCTACCCCTTACCAAATTGTAGCTAATAACTGATACAATGATACTGACGTAAGGAAAATCTAGACATCCCTTGTTCAATTTAAGTAGAATATTCTGTAACCATGGAAACGTGATTTTAGCTGTGTTTTTAAAACCCGGTAATTTTTAAAAGTTACTCCAAAATTCGCTTGAAGATGAAATGGAACTAATGCTTTTAATTTAATTGCAAAATTAAATTCGGGGTTTTTAGCTTCTATTTTTGAAACATGGTTGGAACTGTGTAGCGAAAAAAACATATTTTAAATCAATTAATATATATATATATATATATATATATATATATATATATATATATAGGTAACTATACTCGTCTCGAAAAACCTTCGAGTTTTTGATTTGCCAACAATCAAATCAATCTCGAAGGAAAAAAGTTTTTTAAAAAAGAAAGAGCCAGGAACATGAAAGCCTGTCGAAAAAATCGCACAGATACAGATTCAAAGCCCAAAGAAAAAACCCCGACACGAGTAAACAACTAAGTAAAAGGGCTAAAAGGGGTTTCCTTGACGATCCGTTTACGTGAAACCTGGGTAGGTTTGTTTGGCTCACTAGGTTTGACTATATATATATATATATATATATATATATATATATATATACTCTCTCATCGTTGATCGATGCGGGGTGTTTAGCCGTGCCTGCTGCGGACCACTTTTACGATGTATCAGGGTCATGCACCTCAGTTCCTAGGAACCGACAATTAGATTATAGTGGTTGAGGTTTTGCGCAGAACTAACAACAAAACAACGTATGACAGACCTGGCGGCCTTAAGCAAGTGGATGACAGAACGTGGTCTGGGGAAGGTGGCAGAGGGAAGGAACTTGTTGAGAGCTGCCAGCGATAGAGGGAGGTGTAGAGCCATGATCGCCTATATCCTGAAAAAACGGCTCATAGAAATAAAGATGCATATCAAAGAATAGTATTTACATCATATATATATATATATATATATATATATATATATATATCGTCGTTGATCGATGTGGGCTGTTCACCTGTGCCTACCGGGGACTCTTTTACGACGTATGAGGGTCAGGCCACTCAGTTCCTAGGAACTGACAGCCAGACAACCTGCACATGTGATTTGATTACAGTGGTGAAGGTTTTGAATTCAGAGTTGTCCTTCTCCTAGATCAGTTGCCATCCAAGGCTACAGAACCCAGTCTGTCCTGCTATTTACCAATAACTGTTGGGGTGGGGAGATGAGTTTGATACCTTTTCCAAGGGTATTAGCACGAAGGTGACTGTAACAGATATATATATATATATGTGTGTGTGTGTGTGTGTGTGTGTGTGTGTTTAATCAATTCATCCCAAGCAAGGCGCCACTAATGATAATGCCACTAAGAAGCAAGGGGCTACTGGGAATGAAAGAAAATGAAAAAGACTTTAGAAGGGACCGGAAACCCAATCTTAAACGTGAAGCAAGGGATGAACCTCTAACCATATGCAAACGACCGGAGAGGGGTGCTAACAGGATGATAGGCGAACGTATCTCCTCCTATTTTTAATGGGCTTGTAATTACGGGCATATTTCTTAGTATTCTTATTAAAGGAAGAAAGAAAATTACCATGTTCATGAATATTCATTTTATTCTGAGTCGAAAATGCCAACATAGTACTTTCGACATTAGCACGATGTCATCATCAGTGTTTTTTTTTTCTCAGATTAAAATTGTTGCGTTCATCATTTTTCTAAGACAAAATTGTTGTGTTCATCCGAAAATTAAATTTTTACGTGTGAAGGAAAAAATTCTCAGGTTATGTAATGAACGATTTCAAAATTTTATCATGTAAACACGCAACAAACGTCAAGGGAGGTAATTAAGTTATTGAATGTCTAAAAACAAACTATTAGTTAAAACGTAGATATTTTAAAGTATCTACTGTAAACATTTTAAAATATTTGTGCAGTATTCATAATTAATTTTATTAAGGGTTGGTTTCAATTTTTGAAATATAAATAGTGACAAAAATTTTTAGTTTATGCTTATTATTTTTCATGAAAAAGTATAGACATCGCCTACAACCGCCCCTTACAATTGAATAAAATTTGCTATTTGCTACAATTTTGTCTCATTGTCTTTTTTTTCTTGGGTAATGATCCGACTAAAGATCTATTTTCCTTGTATTAAGTCCCAAGGGCTCTACTGGAAGAAGCCGCGCCCTGCTAGCGAACCTGGTGTCTGAGGTGTAATTTGTTTTCTAGACGATGACACAGACAACATTCTTATACGAGCACATTTTTTGTGAAGTTAAGACTCAACTTTAAAAAAATATCATATTATTCATTTTAATTTTAATACTTGTCCTTAAGGTTTTTTTCTCATTTCACAAAAATGCCCTTACGCCTTGTGTGGGTGTAGAAGTTGATTATCTCACTTCTGATAGGCTGAATGTCTCAAGTGGCCCTTGAGTTCCTACATGACAGCACGTTGGTGAGGATAGCCAATTGCGGTTTACCTCCTGAAGGCGGTAGATATAATAGCCAATTGGAGTTCGAGTAGGGGAGAAGAAGAGGATTCATACCTTTCATACCAAGAACGTGAGTGAGTGTAATGAATCCGACTGGAATTCGAACTTGGCTCTCCGAATCATCAATCCGAGCCGCTATCCATTACTCCACCGTACCTCCATTTTTTTTCATAAGAACATTCCTTAAATATACTCTTTCAGGAACTCTCCTTGAACGTTCTCTATACTGAAATTCATTTGATTCATTCTATCGTTTGTCTATTTTTTTTTCAAATTAATTGTTTGTCAACACACAACAGCGTCTCAACCCAATCCCAAATGACGAGCCAGCCTCGATTTAGCATCTCTCGATGTAAGGAGTATCGGGTTTAATGAACTATTTATGGGTCACACGGACCAAAACGAGCCGACATTTTATTTTTCAGGAACAAAGATGATTCATCGTATCCTTATTAAGTTACTAAGTAGATTTCAACCCTGTTAGCTGAAAGGGAAAATCAAATTCAGCTGTTTTCAAAGGCAGTTTTCACTATAACTAACAAACCATACTTGACAACAATATGTTTGCATAGTATCCGTCAACCCTGATTGGATTATTTATGTATAAAATTTAAAAAGAAGCTGCCCCCCTTCGAGCGGACTTAAAAGGTAGCCTCTACGGTGGGCTTTTGGGTCTTCAGCCTTTTACTTTCAGTGTCCTATATACATAAGCCTTATGAAAATATAGAAATAAAATTATTTTATCTTTATTTGACATCTTAATTCGGCATAATCTTTCTTCGTATACGCAACCAATCTCCATAGTTTATGTGCATTTATTTTGCACGCAATTGTTCTTTTCTTTTAAAAGCATCATTCCTTTTTTTCATGTGAATCACAAATTCCAAGAGGCTAGCTGTCTTTCATATATATGTTGAAAACCCTGTCACGAGCAGCAATCCCATTTTTTCAGCTTTTGGGTTTGCAGAAAAAAAACTAGGTGCATGTGTAGCACAAATTCCAAGAGGCTAGCTCTCTTTCATACTATGCCACAAACAAAGTAGTGGATGAAACTCAGCCCCCTCTAGAACACACACATGGCTTAGACAAAAAAAAAAACACCTCACAAACTGTTTCACTCACCAACAAAGTAAATTCAACAACTTCTCTTTCTTCCTTTTCACAGGGACTATCATAAGAACATTTCTTAAATTTACACTTTCAGGAACTATCCTTGAATATTCTCTATACTAAAATTCATTCTATTTTTTGTCTATTTCTTTCAACCAATTCAATACTTGTGGTTTTTGTTTGTAAACACATGACAGCTCCTCAACCTCAAATGACGACCCAACCTCAATTTAACATCTCTCAATTTAAAGAGTATCGAATTTAAGGAACTATTCATGGATCACACAGACCATAACAAACCAACTTTTTATCTTTACCAAACAAAGTTAGATAAATCATTCATCGTGTCCTTATTAAGTTACTAAGTAGATGTCAACCCTGTTAGCTGGATGTGAAAAATCAATTCCAGCTGTTTTCAAAGGCAGTTTTCACTATAACTAACAAACCCTACTTGACAACAATATGTTCGCATAGTACCCATCAATCCTGTAGGATTATTTATGTATGAAATTTAAAAAGAAGCTGCTTTTTGAGTGGACGTTAGGTTAGCTCCTGCGAAGGGCTTTTGGGCCTTCAGCCTTTTACTTTCAGTATCCTATATACATAAGCGTTATGAAAATATAGAAATAATAAAATTATTTTATCTTTATTTGACATCTAAATTTGGAATAATCTTTCTTCATATACACAACCAATATGCATAGTTTGTGTGCATTTATTTTGTACGCAATTGTTCTTTTCTTTTAAAATCACTATTCTTTTTGATCCCTTCCAGCTGTTTTCAAAGGCAGTTTTCAAAGGCAGTTTTCACTATAACTAACAAACCCTACTTGACAAAAGAATGTGAGTGTTTGTATGTGTCTGTGTGTGCATAGTACCCACCAAAACTGATAGGGTTATTTATGTATGAAGCTGTGGATATCTTCTGTCATGGGTCCTTACCTATAACTACAGAATGAACTCTTCCTAACACTATGTATACTACGCCTCTCAAGAGAGAGGGACGAATCGAGCTGAGCTTGTCGGCTTGAAGGTCGAACTCTCTGCCTCTGAGCAGAGAGGAACCCGGACGAGTCTCCGCCGAAGGGCAGAGTCTCGTTCAGTGGGGGGGATTCTACGCGCATTTTTGGGCCGAGCCTACGGGCTCGGGAAACCCACGTTAAACTCTGCCTTTTGCCACATGCAACCCACGTGGTGGGGTGGCTAGATACCGAATCGAGCCGACCTTCTCGGCTTGACGGTCGAACTATCTGCCTCTGAGCAGAGAGGAACCCGGACGAGGCTCCGCCGAAGGGCAGAGTCTCGTTCGGGGAGGTTGACCAACCCGATCCCGTTTATACGGGTTTTACGGGCATTTTTTGGCCGAGCCTACGGGCTCGGGAAACCCACGTTAAACTCGGCCTTGTGCCACATGCAACCCTCGTGGGGGTGCCTAGATAACGAATCGACCCGAAGTTCTTAGTTTGACGGTCGAACTTTCTGCTTCTGAGCAGAGAGGAACCTGGACGGGGCTCCGCTGAAGGGTAGAGCCTCGTTCGGGGAGGTTGACCAACCCGACTTTGTTTTTACAGTTTCTACGGGCATTTTTTAGCCGAGCCTACGGGTTCGGAAAACCCACGCAAAACTCGGCCTTGCGCCACATCTTTCCCTTGTTGGGCGGGGGGCAAGTAAATATCAAATCGAGTCGAGCCGATAGTAGTTCACTCCCAACCAGACTGACAGTCATACTAACACCTTCCACATCTTGTATTATTATTTCGTGCAATATACCTTCGTTATTTCTACTCTTGTGTTCGTGTTGTTCTTCCTTGGTCCTAACATGAACCATAACAGCTTCCAAGCCTTGGTTATTAGTGCCAAGTAAATGACAATGCATTTTGCATCTACAATACCAGTTCTGAAATTCTCTTAATATTAGAAAGGAGAATGTACGATTGTTTTGTTTGAAATTTTATGCAGTTATGCGAGACATTGTGTGTTATCATCCATTTAGCAAAATGGCGTCCATTGAATACGGGAATCCACACAAAACCTGATATAACCACCCAACACCTTCATATTTTTTAGAATTAGAAAAATATACCAATGTTTATCCAGTACAAGGTCCAAGATAGAGGATTACTCTAGGGTATCATATGAGCTTAAGTGATGACAAGAAGTCTTGTTTATGGCTTGCTTTGGTTGTTTTTGCTTAACTGCATATCAACACTTCAATGGGTTATTTAATGCCGGGATCTAAATATTTTGTAGGAATTTTTTATTTTTTTTTAATTTTCATCCATTTTGGCAATAATAATGGTTTAGTTATGCCAATCTTACTAATTAACCCATAGCTGGAGGTCGAAGAGGTGGATTCATACAGTTTCCAAGAGTATTTCCTCGTAAGTGAATATAACGAACCCGACTGGAACTGGAACACGACTCTCTTATTTTCAATTCCGAGCCATTACACATTAAAACCACCCACACATCCAAGTTTATAGTGTGGTCACCTATCTAGGTACTAACCAGACTTGACGTTGCTTAACTTTAGTTATCGTATGGGAACCGGTGTTTCAACAATATGTGGCTATAAGCCATACCAACCTCCAACTATGTTTACAGACCCTGGAATTCCCAAGTGGTCACCCATTTAAATACTGACTAGGCTTCACGTTGCTTAACTTGATTGATCATAGGGGAACCGGAGTTTCAACGTGATGCCGCCATAAGCTATATCAACCGTACAGCCAAGCTTAAAACACCGGGTATTCCCAAGCGGTTACCCATCTAGGAACTGACCAAGCTCGACATTGCTTACCTTCGGTGAATGTACGGGATGTAGGCGTAAGTTTATAGGTTTATGCGGCCATGTAGGAAAGATAACGATTAACCTTAGACTTGAAGAGATTAAGATTATAGGGATCGGAAAAGTAACCTCTCAGGAGTCTCGTCTCTCTCTCTCTCTCTCTCTCTCTCTCTATATATATATATATATATATATATATATATATATATATGGGGGGGGATGACTTGCTTTCGTTCGCCGATTGAGCAATATAGGGAAAGGGAATTTTTAAAATCGTGGCGACTCCTGCTTATAACGCATCGCTCTTCAATTTCGAATTGAGCGCTCTGGCTGCTGATTTGGCGCTTATATACATCACGTATATAATACGTTAAAAGATTCTCTTTCTCAGACTGATGCCAAATCGGTTGAGTTCCGATTCTGGCTTGAAGCAATCGGATGTTTTGTCACACTGATGAGCTGTGATACAGCGAAACAGTCTTATATATATATATATATATATATATCAGACAGAGAGATAGACACTTTCTGGTGTCTGGTCATTGGATATGATAAGGTAATTTGATTTATGGTCGCCTATTATCCGTATTTTTCCTTACATACAGTTTTGTCTTTCGTTCTCACCTTAGGAAGCCGAAGGAAGCAGACCGGCTCTCGGTGGAATGCGTCGTTTATAGCTTTTGCAATTTGTCTCATCATCTTCACTTTTGTTTCGAATACTACATCCTACACATAGTATATACTACACATAATACATCCTACACGTAGTATATACTACACATAATACACCCTACCCATGATACATCCTACACTTAATACATCCTACACATACACGCATATATACAAACACACATACATATAATAAATATTTCAAATTTCCGAATATGTTGTTTTGTGTTATCGGTAAATTTGCCAAAAATTCACATTAACTTTTATTTTAAATTATTTTCTCCAAGTACTTTCGAATGTTGTTACATTTGTTTCCAAGGATTGTTCTGTGCATATTTCAGCAACAGTTTTGGCTTAATTCCTTCATTCCCATGTTTTATGGAACCAATTTTACCGATAACAATTTTTCGGGAATTTAAAAAAAATAAAAAAAAATTGATAGACACAATTTGTCGATATTATTTAACCAAATATGCCTGAAAGCCTAAATACACTTTGTTTAAAATATATTATTATTATTAATATATATTATATTATATTTTAAGATATTTTTATGTTCATATATTCTTTTTATAGATACAAATATTTAAGTAAATTCTCTGTTTATAATAAACAGTATTAAACAACAATTACCGGCCTGAATGTCCGAGAAATTTTCATAGAAAATTCAGGCCGGTAAATGTTGTTTAATACTGTTTATTATAAACATAGCATTTACTTAAATATTTGTATCTATAAAAAGAATGTATGAACATAAAAATGTCTTAAAATAATTGTCGAACTTTGACCATTTCATAATGTGTGACGTCATTTGTTTACATTTGGATACGCTTTGAGCAGATATCAATGTACGTGATAGATTCATGGAAAATTAAAGTTTAAAAGTAGTAAAATAAACCTTACTAATCGAACGCTCGTCTGTTGCCAAATCGGTTAAGGCACGTCAAGCGAAATGACGGTTTCGTATAGGATACAGGTTCGAATCCTGTCAAAGGACGAATATTTTCTGTGAAAATTTCTCGGACATTCAGGCCGGTAAATGTTGTTTAATACTGTTTATTATAAACAGAGTATTTACTTAAATATCTGTATCTATAAAAAGAATGTTAAACATAAAAATGTCTTAAAATAATTGTCGGACTGTGTCCATTTCATTATATTATATATTAAAACTTTATTTAATATATATCATCTTGCAGGATCCAAGGGCACTAACACAACAAAATTCCGAGGTTCGCTCACAGAAGTTGATCTCATCAAACATAAGAACGTCGGAGTTAAACAAAAAAACATTTGCCTAAATATACACAGAACAGCCCTAGAAAACGAACGTAACAGATTTCAAAAGTACTTTGAAAAATTAATATAAAATAAAAAAAATATAGAAATCTGAGCCTGAAAAAAATAATAGAAAAATATAGAAATCTGAGTCATTTTTATTTCTGCATAAAACTGCATACTAAAACATATCTCCATCTCAGAATAACTTCTGAAAATCATAGAAAATTTACTCTAAAGAAATATTCTTAAAGACTGCAGATGTATTTTTTAAACTTCTTTTTCCTATATTTTTAGCCTTGCGGGATTCATACCAAGTGTAACACTAAAAATGTCCAATTGTCAGATTATGGTTTGAACCGTTGTATCTTAGAAATGATTAAAAATATCTTACTGGAATTCTCCGAGGTTTTTATAACACTATTAGACTCTACTTTGAAAAATAAGAATGTATTTATCTATAAGTTGAAATGATGAACCCTCTTGCTGTTTTGACCTCTTGATCCACTTTTCCTGCTCTATCTTTTTTGTAAACTTATTCGCCGACCTTTGGATGGTTCTGTAATTTAAAGATGGAAGCCAGAGTATGAATGTTGGTACCATTTTTAAAGGCCTAAATGTTCTTTTTCCTCTAAAAATTGCTCATTTGGGATGATATTAAAAGATTTTAACCTGTTCTATTTCTCGCTGAATAAGAAATATGGTACCATTTTTTTTAAGTTATTGTATTTCCAACTAATGAATAAACATACTTTTCATATAATTAACTGTGTACAGATGCATAATAACTAAATATGCATAGAAAACAAAAAAACTTGATTTAATAGAAATAAATCCCATTTATTCATTTTAATGGGCGAAAAACGTATTCGTACAATACAAAAAAAATATATTTAGGTTTATGCTTATCACTTCGGAAAGGTATGAACCAAACTCTTCCCTAGCTGTGGGTAAACAGGAGGACAGACTGGGTTCTATAGCCTTGGGTGGCAACCGGTCTAGGAGAAGGAAAATTCTGAATTCAAAACCGTATTCAATAACCGGCGAATCACATGCTACGGAGCTAAGGAAATGATTGTTTGCACTGATTCGATGATCCTGAATGCAGTCAACTCCTTAACATATTTGGTTCTATAGCCTTAGATGGCAACCGGTCTAGGGAAAGGAAAACTCCGTAATTGATCCCCAATGAGTCTTGATGATTGTTGTTTATGCGTATAGATTCTTTGAGGAGCAAAAATTAGATCAGTGCTACTGCAGTTTGAGTAGCTAGCAGAGTTTATTGGGTGGAGTTAAAATGTCTTTCTGGACTGGTTACTAATGGAAGTCAAAGGGACATTTCAATAACATATATATATATATATATATATATATATATATATAAAGACTTTAAAATTGATCACTCTTATATACGTACGAAAAGGAGCATTTCAATTATATATATATATATATATATATATATATATTAATTGGAGCAAAATAATGACGTAATAATGTCGTTTTTGGACGTATTTTTTAACGTCAAAAACGAAATCATTACCTCATTATTTTTGCACCAACCTAATATATATATATATATATATATATATATATATATATATATATATATATATATATATATATAAACCTAAAGAGCCAGATAAAGCTACCGAGGTTTCACCTAAACGGATCATCAGGGTAAAACTGGCCAGAAAGGTAAAAAATGGAATAGAATATATAGCTTAAACCAAAAACAACCATGACCACGTGACCAAAAAAAAAACAAAAAAAAACAATAAACAAGCAAAACCAGTAAGCCCTCAACAAAGGTGGGGGGTTAGGGTTTACGTTCATTATTCAACAGCGAAAAAACAAATAAAAACCTCTTCTAATAACCAGTGTTTCCTATGTCTACACCTACTAAGAATTTCTGATTTCGGATTTAATAAATTATTGGGTTCTTTTATAGCTAGCAATAGCTAACTTTTCCTCCGTGCATCGGGAACAAAATTTATTACCTGCTTTATACCTGTTGTATTTTTTTTGATATTTCCATTTCAAATTGGGGTCTTTATTATCCTTTTGTTTGACCTTCCATGCATAAGAATACAAGGTGGTATATATATATATATATATATATAAAATAGTACCACCATATATATATATATATATATATATATATATATATATATATATATATATATATATATATAATATATATGGATATAGATCCGACAGTATAAAAAAAAATATACAGAAAAAACAAACAAAAATCTTAATATGCAATTATGCTGTATTAATGTTAATATAAAGTCAACGTCGGACGTTTCGGTCTATTTTAGACCATCTTCAGGACATTTTCATTTAAACATAATTAACATTAGAACATATAAAAATTCAACACGAAAAGACGATGGGCATAAGAGCACAACTAATCCAAACAGATAACTGAAATTTTTATATAAGATCAGCGTTCCGTTTAAATATGACCACGTCGTCGACACGTGGGCGATGTTGTGAAAACGTATTCGAAGATGATTTCCAAATATTAAAATATTAAAAAAGTCGATTGAACTATTTTATATAAACAATTCAAGAAATCCCTTCCGTTGATATAGACCGAAACAGCCGACGTTGACTTTATATTAACATTAATACAGCATAATTGCATATTAAGATTTTTGTTTGTTTTTTTCTGTATATTTTTCTTCATACTGTCGGATCTATATCCATATATTTTATATATATATATATATATATATATATATATATATATATATATATATAGTCTTTAAAATTGATCACTCTTATATACGTACGCGAAAAGGGTCATTTCAATTATATATAGATACATACATACATACACATACACATATATATATATATATATATACATACATATATATATATATATATATATATATATATATATATATATATATATATATATATGTATCTATACATTGTCCCTTTTCGTACGTATGTAATAGTGTTCAATTTTAAAGTCATTTAAAAGTAATTTTAATGCACAAATAATAACATTTTTTGTGTTGTTTAACCACTTAAAGTGTTGCCACATTCTTTTTGAAAAACATGGAATGAATAATACACTTCGTGAGAGCAATTAATAAACAGACACCCATTTTGAAAAATAATAAGCGTGAAATTACTGTTAATGGGGGAAATAAAACTAAAATGCCATGCCCCCCCATATATATATATATATATATATATATATATATATATATATATATATATATATATATTGGGTTCAGATATATATCGGAATCCGACAGAATGATATGAATAGAGAGCAAATGGGATATGTTTCTCAATCTAGCATGCTTAACTTTTGTTAAGGCTTAATCAGAGAGTGAGATGTCGGGAAATAGAAGTAAGAAATTCTGGTATTTTTATTTTTGCGTCGTTTCATTTTCACTGATTAATCAGGATTTACGTGCATTTGATTTGTTAAATTATACTAAGAATTTTTTTACAAGTCAAATGCATGTGAAACATGATTAACCAATGGAAATCAAACGATACAAAAGTAGAAATACTAGAATTTCGTTCTCCTTTTTCTCCATATCTCATTCTCTGATTAAACTTTAATAAAAATGTTAGATTGCTAAAAGTTTCGTATTAGTTCTTTATTTGTTATCTTATCATATATATATATATATATATATATATATATATATATATATTACGATAAACGTGCAATCAATTTACAAATTCATGAATTATTCACACAAAAACAAAAGCAAAGGTTAATGATTTAATTGGCGAGAAATCCATCATCGCAAACAATTCAAATAATATACAAAAACCTCCGAATCCGTTATGAATGAATTGATCCTTGTTTCCATAAATTTCTGCCGTATTAGTTCTTATTTTTACTACAAGCTTTCGTCTGTTCCTACAGACATCTTCAGGTATAGAATAGATGTTGTTCTTGTTTTTTCTTTTAGTAATAAGAGGACAACGAAAATATATATATTGTTGTATCCGAAAGCTTTTGTTTTTGTGTGAATAATTCATGAATATATATATATATATATATATATATATATATATATATATATATATAACCATCCAATAAGCCACCTGATGAGATCATAAGATCGAAACCCGGGTCGGAAATGTATTGTTCGATATTACCATATATATATATATATATATATATATATAGGCTCTTATATTTATATATATATGTTTATATATATATATATATATATATATATATATATATATATATATATATATATATATACTAAAAGTTCAAGTTTGAAGCAACCCCAGAATTATCATGGGAAGAACTTGACAGATGAGTGATATCTTTCCATCCAAAAATGAAAAAGAGTTCTTAGAGCCATTGAAAAAAAAAAGAATGGAATCAATTATGAAATTTATACTTTGAGAAACTTTTGCAACGAATGCCCAAAAATTGTACTGCAGTCATCAAGGATAAAGGAGGTTATTTTGACGAGAGTAAAATTTAATCATAAAATGCTTTTTTTCTTTTTGTCTTAATAAAATTGCTAATAAAAAAATCATTTCTCACATTTTTTAAGCATTTATAATAATTTTCTCTTATTTAAAGTGCGAAAGAACTACATTTTGGGCGAATTTAAAAAATTACTAGGGGTGTCCTCAAACTTCTGAATTATAGTATATATATATATATATATATATATATATATATATATATATATATATATATATGTATGTATGTATGTAAGAGTGGTTCAGTAACTCACAGTGCCCCTAGTGTAAATATATATGGGACAGAAAATGATGGATATATATATACATATAGTTCAAATTCTCCATGTAATACTTTTGTGGCTACAACATCAATGACAACAGTCCGTTTACATAAAAAAATACTGACAAGGCCAACAGAGATATCGTGAGGGTTTTGTTGGTGCCATCGCGTCTGGCAGAATTGCAGAGGTGCGAATAGCAGTAACAGACTTTGGTCAGACTTCGACTCCCAGTGCTCAGGTAACAACCAGGGGCTTTGAGGCTGAAATCTTTGGCCACACACGTGAAGGATTCAAATACAACCACTGCAAGAAGAAAAAGAAAGAAAAGAAAATTAATGAACGACCTGTCGAGAAAAATGGAGGAAAAACAATTAAATAAATGAAATAAGTATTTTTGTTCAATAAATTACACCGAATAAAGTAATAATCATCCTGCGGGGGTGAGGATCAGGTGGGGCTTTTGGTGTTGCTTGGAGTGTTGAGAGTAGTGAGCTGTAAGAGATTTTCTTTAATCAATGGAAAGCGATAGTGGCGATAACGGGATGCTAAGGACATCATGAACCAAACGTGTGAGCAACGATGAGGTCTTAGGTTGCAAACAAGGAGGAGGCTTAGATTTAACATCAGGAAGAGGCAGCTGAAGTTTCTGGGACACATCATGAGAAAAGAGGGCCTGGAGAATCTGATACTCACGGGTCGAATAGAGACAAGGGAAAACAACGCATGGCATACCTGGCGGATTTAACCACGTGGTCTGGGAGAGGAAGCAGAAGGAAGGAACTTTTTGAGAGCTGCAATGAATAGAGGGAGGTGGTCTCCTACGTCCTGAAAAGGACATGGAACATAAAAAAGAAAGTGACGACAAGAACCATCGCTCTAAGTGATTTCTGCCCTCCCCCAAGAACATGAACGATATCACTGACTCGGCTTTGGCAATTTCAACCCTACAAAAGGTACTGTTCTGGATAGAATTCCTGCAGAACCATAGCTCAGAACTAACCCCAATTTTTGGCAAAATTTTTTGACAGCTGCTAAAAAGAGAAATACTATCTATCTGTCTATGACAGACTATACATATTTATCATACTTATTATAAAACCCAGGTTTGTGTGTGTGTGTGTACGTTTACATATTGGATCGGATTTCCTACATTTTTCAACCGATTTCAACTAAACTTCACAGGACTACGTAAAATTACCTTGCGGTGGTTCTGACAGCGCCAAAAATTGGAAAAAACACAATTGTTTTTGCACGAAATCAATTTGAAAACACGATTAAGAGGCATCGCTTTCGCGGAATGAAAGGGTGACCGCTCATATGGAGTTATACTTATTATAAAACCCAGGTTGTTTGTGTGTATGTGTGTGTGTGTGTTCGTTTATATATGGGATCGAATTTCCTACATTTTTCAACCGATTTCAACAAAACTTCACTTTTTTTTTGGCAGGTAGTGTTTCTTATTGTCTTGCACACTTTTTTCTTTATTTTTACATTCAGAATGCTTTAAAAATTCCATTTACAAGACAATTGTTTATAATAAAATTCTATTCAATTGGTAGACTCATAACGATTGAAAACAATGTTTTTGTTTGAGTTTGGGTTTGACCAATTCGTAAAAAAAAACAAAAAACAAAACAAAAAAAAAAAACAAAAACAAAAACTAATTAAGACATGCGTGTCCGTCAACCTTAAACAATAATCTTTATCAATTTTATTTTTCAGTCTTTATGATGGTCGATACTTGATCTATCCTGTTACATCCCCGGGCAACGCCGGGCTCTACTGCTACTATATCAATAATAACCAGTTTTATGTCGATCTATATATATTCTATGCTTTTCTATTTAAACCAGAATGCTCAATTTGGTAGTTATATCTAGAACATTTCGACTGTTGTACCCCTAAATCTGCATGAATCTGCTGAAAAGATACATGGCCTGGTGGATAAAGTGTTAGTTTGAACAGGTCTGCTCCCTTGAAAGTTCTTAGTTCACTCTCTGTATATGTGAAATTCATGAAGGAAGGCGACGTAGTTTTTTATAGCCCAAGTACTTTCGATCTTTTTCAAGATCATCTTCAGGGGTAAATTACTTAAGTTTGTCTTCGTAATTTACCCCTGAAGATGATCTTAGAAAAAATCGAAAGTACTTGTGTTAGAAAAACTACAGTAGCTTCCCTGATGAATTTTCATCTTAACATCAAGAAACTGGAAAGGATAAAATAAATAGACTTGATATGTTTATATTATTCAATGAAACATGTTTGAGTGAAGATATGCTGCTTAAATACAACACACACACACACACACACACACACACACACACACACATATATATATATATATATATATATATATATATATATAAGGCATTTTTTATGTTTATACGTTCTTTTTATAGATACAAATATTTAAGTCAATGCTCTGTTTATCATAAACAGTATTAACAACATTTACTGGCCTGTATGTCTGAACTGGAGTGGTACTAAGTCGGTCCTAAAATAGGTTCGACGTCGTTAGGAACTTGATATAATAGGTAATGACGCAGAGAAATCTAGTAGTGGTCGCTGATACTTTAGTATCCGACTAACGGTCGTCCGGCATCGACTGACTGACCGACCCACTGAGTCGACTCCTCGTTACTCTTACTACTCCTACTTATTATAGGTGGGAGAGTCTATTAACTATAGGATAGGTGTGTTCCACTATAACAATGTCCGAGAAATTTTCATAGAAAATATGCGTCCTCCGACAGAAATCGAAACGATACGGAACCGTCATATAGCCTGACGAGCCTCTAACCGATTGTGCAACAGAGGAGCAAGGTCAATTTTACAGTTTTTAAACACAATTCCCTATGATTTTCTCTCATTCATTCATATCTTCTCAATGTAAACAAATGTAAACAAATTTTAAACAAATATTTCTGTTTATACGTTACTACAAAAATTTAAGTAAATGCTCTGTTTATAATAAAATAAATAAATGGTATAGCACATCAAGCTATATGACGGTTCCGTGTAGGATACAGGTTCGATCTCTGTCGGAGGACATATATTTTCTGTGAATTTTCTCGGATATTCAGGCCGGTAAATGATGTTAATTCTGTTTATTAAAAATAGAGCATTTACTTAAATATTTGTATGTATAAAAATAGCGTACAAACAGAAAATATATTAAAATAATTATCGGACTTAGTTCATTTCATCATATATATATATATATATATATATATATATATATATTTCTATATAAATTTTAAATTCTTTTACATAAAATAAATAGACAACACTTGCCTATATTATTTAATGAAACATGTATGAGTGAAAAAAATGATGCCTAAATACACACACACACAATTTATATATATATATATATATATATATATATATATATATATATATATATATATATATATATAAAAAATGATCTTAATGGATTAAAATGATGGTTAAATAAAGTGGACTTAAATTTCTTGTTTCAATCCATGTGTCTGCTTGTCCTGAAAATTCACATAGTCTGGATCAGTGGAAGAAAGGGCAAGCGAATAAGGTAATTAACACGTTGACCTCCAGAGTTCAACTGCGAAATTTGACTTTAAGCGCCAAATTTATAATAGCCAACTGAGGTAAACAATTTTTTTTATGAGTAGATTTATAACTTCCACTGAAGTCTCACCACTGTTTTCCAGTTAAAAGTGTCATTATTTCGTCATTATTTAGTCACCAGTAGGAGTTTTTGATGTCTGCCTTAGAGGCCAGGTAGTATTTGCGTTAAAAAAACAACGTAAAAATCCTGGTTGTAGACGGCAAGACAACAAAAAATGATATAAATGTCAGTCAGCCGTAATAAAAACAGTCAGCCATGTTTAATGTTGTTGTTGGCAGTCAATATTGCCTCAGATAAAAGTTCTATCAGTCTATCTATCTATCTATCTAGCTAGCTCGCTAGCTATCTACAAGCAACGACGAAATTATTTGTACACCCATCAATTTTGAATATTTTTATCCATTTCTCAGAATCTAATGCCCTTACGAGGCCAGGGATTTTTTATAAGTTAATAAGCATAAAAAAGGAATATAAAATTCAATTTTCAGAACAATAGGCAATTTATTCAAAATAGGAAAAGACAAAATTATTCGTAGAGTAGAAAATATCGTTTTAAATAGATTGATTCGCGTGAGTATAAGTAATTTACATAATTATTTATTATCTTACATTTCCCCCAAATATATATTTATATATATATATATATATATATATATATATATATATATATATATATATACATACATGCAGTTAATGACGAAGTTATTCGTACACTCATTAATTTCGAATATTTTAATCCATTTTTTAGAATCTAATGCCCGTATGATGCCAGTTTTTAAATATGTCAATAAGCACAGAAAAAGGAATATAAAACTCAATTTTCAGAACACGCGGTTAAATAAAACAAATTTGACAGGCGAATTTTGCAAAATAGGAAAAAACAAAATTATTTGTACAGTAGAAAATATCGTTTTACATAATTAATATATCGGTGAATCATTCTAGACTATTTATTCAGTAGAATCTTTGTGATAATTCCTGCAAAGAATATCACGTGGTACATAGAGTGCCACCATTTTTATTCTTACCTTAACAAAACGATGTGGAAGACAAAGAAGCTTAGCGTTGACTTGAAACAGAGAATTATTAACTTCCATAAGTCGGGAAATAGTTACAGCACTATTTCAAACCGGTTAGCTATCCTTAGATCTAAGGTACACATCATTATAAAGAAGTTTAAACAATTTGGCACGACGATGAATTTGCCTGGGCGTGGAAGAAAACCCAAATTGTTACTGACAACGGAACGAAAACTGTGTCGCTAAGTTAATATAAACCCAAGAGTTGTTTTGAAAGGCATCGCCAGAAGTTTGGATACGATGGGTATTAGCGTAAGTACTTGCACAATACAACGTTGTTTAAATAGAAATGGGTCTTGTGGAATTCGATCACAACGAACCCCTCTTCACAAACCATGACACATTGTTGCTCGGTTTAATTTTGCTAAAATTTTATCGTCAGGGAAGGCTGGCTCAGCTTTCCCTGACGATCCGCTAAGGTGAAACCGTGGTAGGTTGTCTGGTTCTCTAGGTTTTAGGTTTGCTCTACTTATTGTATTGAGCACTTTATTTACTTATTTTGCCTACTCGTATCGGAGTTTTTTTCTTTGGGCTTCGGATTTGCCTGCTAGACGATTATTTTTGGCTAAGGGACAAGTTCTTGGTTCTTTCTTTTTTTTTATACCTTTTTTCCCTTTGGTATTGCTTTTCCGAACGAGTATAGTTTCTTATACTTATAAGATTACTACTACTACTACTAATAATAATAATAATCAATATATATATATATATATATATCTTTTCAGAATTCAAGAAAGAAATTCGGATTACCAATACACAAACAGAGAATGTCTCATATCGAGAATATTTAACATTGAACATGAAGAAAAATTAATTATTTTAATAATATGTGGAAATCTCCACTTTTACCTGAAGACGGTCGCGAGACCAGAAACTCGTGTCGTAAAATTATGTAAAACAAAGCATAATATTTTTTCTAAATAAATCCACATTACAACCAAAAACGTTTGCGGCACCTCTCTTTTCTTCTTTTTAATATACATACTTTTCTCTCGTTGGAACCACTACAACATATTTTTTTTATATATATATATATATATATATATATATATATATAATCCATACTCAAATATTGCTGCGTTTTCGTGGCTTAAAGTTTCATTACATTAGTCACTTCATATCTATCTATGGCAGAATATACATATATCGATATTTTAAGACATTTTATTTTTATAGATTCCTTTTATAGGCACGAATATGCTAATGCTCTGTTTATAATAAACAGTATTAAACATTTACCGTTCTGAATGTCAGAGAAATTTTCTTAGAAAATATTCAGCGTCCGACAGGAATCGAACCATTGTATCCTATACGGACCGTGTAATATAGCCTGACGTGCCTTAACCGATTGAAATTTTCTCGGATATTCAGTCCGGTAAATGTTATTAATACTGTTTATTATAAACAGAGCATTTACTTAAATATTTTTATCTATAAAAAGAATGTATAAACATAAGAATGTCTTAAAATAATTCCCGGACTGTGTCCATTTCATAATGTGTGACGTCATATGTTTACATTTGGATTCGCCATGAGCAGATATGAATGTACATGAGAGATTCATGGAAGATTGTAGTTTAAAAGCAGTAAAATCGACCTTGCTAATCGAACGATCCTCTGTGGCGCAATCGGTTAAGCCACGTCAGGCTATATGTCAGTTTCGTATAGGATACAGGTTCGATTCTTGTCGGAGGATGAATATTTTCTATGACAATTTCTCGGTAAATGTTATTAATATTGTTTATTATAAAACAGAGCATTTGTATCTATAAAAAGAATGTTAAACATAAAAATGTCTTAAAATAATTGTCGGACTTTAACCATTTCATAATATATCTATATCTATACCAACCAGTTCATGTTACTCTGTATATCTTATACGCTTTGCTATTTAGGTCACATGCTCAATTTGATAGTTATATTTAGAACATTTCGACTGTTGTACAACTAAGTCAACTTCAGGTGGGTAGTGGATTAAGGTGTTGCGTAAAGCACATCTGGTTCCCTGGCAGTTCTTAGTTCAATCCCTGGCTCTGGTAGTCTGAAATGAATGATTTTCCCTAAGCAAAGGAAAGAGAAATGAGAAAAAAAACACCTCCGTGGACTGAATAAAGGGTTCGAAATTCTTTTGCGGTTACCGACAAACACCTGAAGAAGGCCGGTAGGAACAGTGGCCGAAATGTGAATAAAACAAACGTGATGCTTCTGCCGGTCCGGATAGTAAGACATATAACAATGAGGAAGTCCTAAGTTTTTACTGACCATATAAGGATTCGAATTCGTTTCGAAATTCTTATATGGTTACAGACAGATACTTGAAGAAGGCCAGTAGAAACAGCTATCGAAACATGAATGCTTATGCTGGTCTGGACAGTAAGACCTACAGGGTGCGATGGATAAATTGTCGTCTAAATGAGGCATAAATGAAAATAACACTGACATCTCATTTTAAAAGGCACACAGGGTGCGATGGATAAATTGTCGTCTAAATGACGCATAAACGAATATAACACTGACATCTCATTTTAAAAGGCACACAGGGTGCGATGGATAAATTGTCGTCTAAATGAGGCATAAATGAAAATAACACTGACATCTCATTTTAAAAGGCACACAGGGTGCGATGGATAAATTGTCGTCTAAATGACGCATAAACGAATATAAGACTGACATCTCATTTTAAAAGGCACACAGATTGCGATGGATAAATTGTCGTCTAAATGACGCATAATCGAATATAACACTGACATCTCATTTTAAAAGGCACGCAGGGTGCGACGGATAAATTGTCGTCTAAATGACGCATAAACGAATATAACACTGACATCTCATTTTAACAGATATATTTACGAAAATTACACAAAAAATAACTTGAAACTCTAAAGAGTAAATTTATTCAATAAAATCGTCAATGGTTTCGGAATCTCCTGCATCTCTTCTGGACGGCCTCCATAGTCCTTGCCTTCAATCTTTAATCTTTGGTGTTACAAGGAGTTTTGTTGGTCTCTCGTTCAACTCCGCCCTACATAAGGATCAAGATGGTTTCAGTCTCGGAAGTTAGAGAGCAGAGTCCTATTGGCAGATATAGTGTCATCCTGTAGCCACCCTCTTGACCGAGGGTAGTACTATCTCCTCAAGGCACTTGGTGTAATACCTCGTTGTTGAGTCTGAGTTAATCACCAAGAAAATCGGGACACCTTTTTTTATCAGAACGATCAGAGTGAATTATCCGAGCTGCCATACCTTCGTAATCACCATTAGACTCACCGGCCTCTTTCCGAATCCTCTGCACTGTCCTCAGATTGCCACCCAAACACACTGAAATATTCGTATTGGAGCATCCGGTGCGAATGCCAAGCAGTACAGCATGCCGTTTCCATATTTCTGGCAGAGTGAATTGCGTCATGGTGCTCTTTTTTTTTACAGACGGTGCCCAACTGACCCTACGATACTGTGCAGTCGACAAAATCAAAAACACGTAACGCGCATGCGCGAAGTTAAAAATATAAAATGGCGACAATTTATCAATCGCACCCTGTATGACAGCGAGGTTTACTATCTAAGGTTTAGATTCTAAACAATGTGGGCTTGTCCGTATCTAAGCTAAATAGTTTTTATAAGGCCTGAAAATTTTCATTTTCTGTCTGAGTTGCTGAGAAAAAATAAAATAAACAAAAGGAAACATTTTTGTCCTCCTTGCTGAACTTCAATTTATTTATTTGTTTATTTTATTATTTCAGTTTTTATTTATTTATTTTTGGCGTCAAATATAGGTTTTCACAATTGGGATGCTTCAACACGCGTAAGAAAATTGGGGGCTTCAACTCTGTAATGTAGAAGCCATTGTTCAGTTTTACATAAATAAGAACTTTTTGAGACAAAGCTTCGTTTTGACAGCTTCATTTTAAACTTCAGTAGTTGAAGGTGTTAAATAGGTGTTAAAAAAAAAGCAAACAATTTTTTTTCTTTTCAAGATGGCGGTTCGAGTTAAATTTTCTGCGGTTATTGTCAAGGGAGAAATTGGTATTTGCACGGCTTTTAAAACGGTACAATCATGAGGATTGAGCGAAAAGAGGGATGCCAAATTACAAAACTTACAACAATGAATTTAAAAAAAAATCAGTTTCACCCCAATCAAGGCAGTAAAGCCACTAAGACACAAGGGGTAACAGGTTGTAACAGAATTAGGAGCAGAAATATTAATAATGAGCGGGAAAAGTAAAGAGTATGACAGTAGATAGAGATTGATATTGCATTTAAATTTTTGCAGATTAAAGTTCGCTGAAAAGCATAGAGCTGGAAGGGAGTTCCACGAGCGATAAATGCGAGAAAAAAAAATTACGGTTACATCTATTCAGCTCAACCGTAAATTGATGAGTTCTCGATGGCAGTCGGTATTACTCCATGAAAGGTGCCACTAAGACACAAGGGGTTAAAGGGTGTAGAGGAATTTAGAACAGAAACATTCATAATGAGCGGGAAGAGGAAAGAATAATGGGGAGGACAGTAGATAGCGATTGACATTCTATTTAAATTCTTGGAGATTAAGTTTGGCTGGAAAGCAAGGAGACGGAAGAGAGTTCCACAAGCGAGAAGTGCGAGAAAAGAAACTGTTAGCATAGATAGATAGATAGATAGATAGATAATGAACATATTGTGATAGATAGATAGATAGATAGATAGATAGATAGATAGATAGATAGATAATAAACATATTGTGGTAGGTAGGTAGATAGATAGATCGATATAAAAAGATTTACATACAATAGATAGATAGATAGATATAAAAAGATTTACATACAATAGATAGATAGATAGATAGATAATGAGCATATTGTGATAGATAGATAGATAGATAGATAGATAGATAGATAGATAAGGAACGCACTCGAATATATAGATAGATTTTTTAATTGTTTTCACCTCATGCAAGGTAGCAAAGCCACTAAGACACAATGGGTTACAGGGTGTGGAAGAATTATGAACAGAAACATGAATGACGAGCCGGAAGAAAAAAAGTGTAATCAGGAGGACTGTAGATAGCAATTGACATTGCAGATTAAAGCCAACTGAGAAGCATAGAGCTAAACGAATTTTCCACAAGCGAGAAGTGCGAGAAAAGAAACTGTTAGCATAGAATTTACGGCTATATCTAGCCAGCTCAATTGTACATTTATACTATTTCGTCCCCAGTCTAGTACGGCGCTTATATTCATAAAGTCTAGGTGCCATAGCAAAGAAGCTCATCCGTACAATTTCTTCTTTTCCTATGTGCTGCGATTTATAGGCGATCATAGTTCTCCACAACTTTCTATCTCTTGTAGATCTTAGCAGTCTTTCTCAATTTGCTAAGGCACCCACATCCCGATCCGCCGTCCATTTACACAAGCTCATCAGCTAAGTGGGTAGCTGCCTTCCTCTACCTCTCTTGCCTTCAATATACCCTGTGAGGATTAAGTTTTCTAAGCCCTCCTTCCTTATTACGAGTCCAAGGAATTTCAGCTATCTGTTCTTGATTCTGAGTAGAAGTGTTCTTTCTGTTGCCATTTTTCTTTGATAGTTCCTTGTTACTTATTCACACTGTCCATGGAATTCTCAGTATCCTTCTGTAGGACCACATTTTTGATGCCTCTAGTTTTCTCCTCATCCGTATGGAGATTGTCCAGTATTGCCTGACATATAAGGGAATAGATATCACATCGCAATCCATAAGATATTTTTTTTTGTTTCT
This sequence comes from Acanthosepion pharaonis, assembly GCA_903632075.3. NCBI lineage: Eukaryota > Metazoa > Mollusca > Cephalopoda > Sepiida > Sepiidae > Acanthosepion > Acanthosepion pharaonis. Next base: position 363,683 of record CAHIKZ030000925.1, on the reverse strand, counting down.
AAAGATTTTTTTTCTGTTTCTCGGCATCTTGCTTAGCTTTTGGAATGCTTCTTTCGCCAATCTAATGCTTTTTCGGATCTCGGTGTCATCTTTTCCTTCCTCTGATGAAACATTTCCCAGACATTTAAACTTTTACACCTTCTTTAAATTGAAAGTCGTATCTCGAGGGTTTTCTCTTGCTGATGACCACGCTCTGTGTCTTCTTGCAGTTGATGGTTACTCCTTTTTACTTGTTTTCCTTCACTGCTTTTTCTTAGAGGTCCTGTAGTTTTGCTTCTGTGTCAGCCATCAAGACAGTATCACCTGCATTTCTTAGATTATTAAGATTACACCTGTAACAATACGATTTCTCACACACTATTAAGAGATAAACTATCAGGTCATCCCATAAGTTCTGTCTAAATTTTGAATAAAGAAAACAAGTGACCAAATGTTACATTTAATTACAGATTAAATCAACAATGTATTTTCCCTGATTATCTATGACTTCCTTCCATCTATTAACAAACTTACTAATTCCATTACTCTAAAATTCTTTTGGTCTTGATTCGAAGAACTCACAAATGTTAGTTTTAACCTCTTCATGTGTTACAAAAGCTGTTTCTTCTAAATGATTCTGTAAGCTACGAAACAAATGGTAGTCTGAAGGAGCAAGATTGGGAGAATAAGGTGGATGAGGAATTTTCTCCCAACCAAGTTCTTCGATCTTTTGTGACGTGATTCTTGTGGGTTCGCGCATTGTCCTGATTCACTAGAGCAGGTCTTTTTTCTCCTCAAAGCTTGGTTTAAACGCTCTAATTGCTGACAGTATATTTGAGCATTAATTGTTGCATCAGGTGGTAAGAATTCAAAGTGGATTATTCCTTGGCGATCCCACCAGATTGAAAGAACAATTTGCTCATGAATTTCCCTTCTCGGCTGTGGTTGGGGTCCTTCCCCTTTACCAAGCCACTGTCTATGATGCTTAACATTTCGAGAAAAGATCCATTTTTCGTCGCCAGTCACAAGTATATCCAAAAAGGTGAAACAAGTTGGTGAGAATGGAGAGAAGAGCAGATGTCAACTCGGGATTTGAGGTTGTTTTCAGACAAATCATGAGGCACCCATTTTCCAAGTTTAGGAACTTTTCCAAGTTGCTGAAGATAATGATGAACAGTTGTATGGTTTGAACTGAGAACCATAGCCAATTCCTCAACTGATAAATCAGGATTTTCTTCAAGGGCTGCTTCAAGAAGTTTTTCATCAAACTCAACTGGACGTCCGGTTCGATCTTCATTTTCAAGAGTGAAATCTCCACCTCTGAATTTTGCAAACCACCTTCTGCAAGTTCTTTCATTCACACATTCCTTTCCATAAACCGAGTGAATATTTCTAGCCACTTTGGCTGCTGAGTTTCCTTTCTTGAACTCATAAAGCATTATGTGCCTCAAATGATTCTTGGGTTCTTCCATGTTAGCAGGGTTTAATCAAACAAAATTTAATTTTATTGTTCTCTGAAATAAAATTTGATCAGTTTAAATGCATCTGAACATAAAAATAATGTTCAGCTCCATTAGACATTATAAAATACTCTTTAAATTTCGTTCATTTTAACGAAAAGTTAAAATTCGGACAGAACTTAGACTTCGGACATGACCTGATAGATAGACTTCTTTTCCTTTGGGTCAACCTAAGTACCCAAAGCTTTCGAGAAATTCATCTCCAACCCATCTTTGAGTCAAGTGTCAGATATTTTCAGGATTTCTGACTCCAGCTGCCTTTGAATTGGCAAACGTAAAATGTTGTTAATGATTTTAGATACTCATAAATGTAGAATCTTTTGAAGATTTCACCACTGATCTGCCTTTCAGTGGTCTCATGTTCTATAACACAAAGGGACGGATAGGGGTGGCTGGACCCCAGCCAGTATCCATATAAGTAGAGAAAGGGGTCCAGTCAGCAAGAATGTAGATAGTTGACCAGTGAGTAACTATTCAGCGAGGAAGGAACCAGGGGGAAATTAGGGAGATAGCAGTTCAGCTGAAGGAAAACATATCCGGCTAAGTGAGAATTCGTATTGTTGCTATTTCCCAACCAGCGAGTCTTGAAAAGCAATTGTTGTTATTCTTGTGCACATAGCTAGTCGGGTGTATATGCAGACACAGCCGACCTTGGATGTCCTGACGGGTGCAGTGAACGACGGACGAGCGGAGGACGTCGTCACACGCCAATCGATAATAAATCCTGCCAGGGTCTCCAGTTCACTTAGGATAGCATTACTAAAGAGTTTGAATGAATCTGGCGAGACGGCACATCCTTGTCTCACACTGCTTTCTATTTTTGTGTAGTTACTCAATCAGCATGCAGTCGCTTTGCTCCCAGTGTAAGTTCTGGATTATTCTAACATCGTTTCCAAATAAATAGTTTATTTTTATCCATCTTGCTTCGCACGGACTCCTTTCGGAAAATCAATATGGCTCCAGTTTCGACGTTTTAGCGGCCATCACGGTTAGAGTTAAGAATGACGAAACTCGGGCGTTGGCTCTAGATATATCAAATGTGGGATTACCCTAGGGCTCTATCCTTTGACCTGTTACGGATATATTATTAATGACTTCCCCGATGTCATCAGTTACCGACTATATATTTATGTAGGTGACACCACGCTTTATTCTATCTTAGTAGCAAATCTGACATACCCGACAAAATAAACCTGGCAACAGACCCACAATTAGTGGTTAACTGGGGCAAGAAATAGTTTGTAAACTTTAACGCCCCCCCAAATCATTTAACCACCATAGGGAACCTTTTCTGCATACTATCAGGATGGCTGACACTAGACTCCAGGCGAGAAACACTCTACGCCTTCTTGGCCTCACGTTTTCCACTGAGAGGAATTGGAACGACTATATCGAATCAATTGATATGTCTACTCCTAGGAAAATTAGTTCACTGTGACGTGCCAGAAGATTTTTTTCGTCAGAATACATCTTGCCCATTTATAAATCTACCATTCGTCCGTGTATTGAATATTGCTGCCATATCTGGTCTGGTGGCCCTGCTCGATATCTCGAAAATCTTGACAAAATTCAAAGAAGACTCTGTGATGTAATCGATCCTGACCTCGCATCTCGTTTCAGTTACATCCGCATCGACGTGGCGTGGCTTCCCTCTGTCTTTTCTACAAATATTTTCATGGCAACTGCTCTGACCAGCTTTTTTACCTAGTGCCTCAGCTACATGGATTGAAGTGTGTTACTAGATTGGCAACTAGGTCTCACCTTTTTACTGTAGAACTAGCTCGATGCAACCGCTACTTCTATCCTAACAGTTTCTTCTTTTCGCATTTCCTTCCGATTTCTTGCTTCCCTGATAACTACAATCTTCAAACATTTAAATCCAATGTCAATCGCCATTTTCTATCTTCATGAACAGAATCCATTTATTGTTCTTTCCTCAATCTTCCCCACTAAAATCATTCGCATTCTCTTTCATTCCCTGTAACCTCCTGCTTCTAAGGACACTATCGCCTTGTTTGGGGGTGAAACGATAAAAACAACAAAACAGCAAAAAATCAAACAGAAAAACAAAATAATAATAATAGTAATAATAATCGAAACCACTGAGTGATGGTATGGCCACCAAACAGACACAGCTAACCAAAATAACGATGTAACTATCCTCAGGGACATGCCAATTCAAACTGAGAGGGAAATAAAAGCTGACAGACCTGATATTATCATAAAAGACAAGAAATTCAGGAAGTGTATGCTTATTGACATAGCAGTAACATCTGAGAGAAACACCTCCATAAAAATATCGAGAAATTATCCAAATACAAGGACCTGGAGATCGAGATTAACAAGATGTGGGGAATGAAGACTGAGACTGTACTAATAGTAATCGGAGCACTGGGCCTCATGAGAAAAGGAATGGACAATTTTACTGACAGTGTCTCAGGTAATATCAACATAAAAGTTACCCAAAAAATCGCCCTACTAGGAACATCCCATCTAGTAAGAAAAGTGCTATCATTTATATGACAATTCTCCTATAGAGCCTAAGGACCATAGTTTGGATCCGGCTCTACAGGATACAAAGCAGGAAACATAACATACAGAAATAATAATAATAATAATAATAATAATAATAATAATAATTTGCCGAGAAGATCGTCTTCCTAGGAACATCCCATATACTAAGAAAAGTGCTGTCAATTAAATGACAAATCTTCTCTTGGACGTAGGGGCCCTAGTTTGGACCCAGCTCTACAGGATACAAAGCAGGAAACCTAACATACAAACAACAACAATAATAATAACAATAATAATAATAATAATTTGGCAGCCACTGAATATAAAATTCCGCATTAAAGATTGAGCCAATATCTACACCAGAAAGTGTGCAACTTTACGGGAAGGAAATTGCAAGAAACTGGTAAGAACATTATCCAGACCCGGTTAGAGAGATAGGACCTGTAACAATTTTATGGTACTTTAAAATACACACAAGACAGAACAATCAAAGCTAATCGCCCAGACATCGTGATCAAGGACCACAAAAAAAGAATGTGCTTTCTTATTGACATAGCAGTTCTTGCAGATTATAATGTATCTTTAAAGATCTTCAAAAAAAAAAAAAAACTATCAAAATACAAGAATCTTGAAAAGAAAATCTCAAAAATGTGGGATATCAGTAATTCCAGTTGTAGTTGGAGCACTCGGATTGACTGGAAGTGATTCCTGGTAGCCGAAGCCTTAAAGAATATAAACAATTGTATTCACAAGTACAGCTCATACATTACGAAGAGCTTTATCTATGTAAAATATTTGTGATCTTGGGTGGTGGGTTACAAAAACGTAGTGAGATAAATATCCAGAAACAATTGACCCTCTTGTATCAGGTTGCACGGTGTTAGCACCAACTGAATATAAAACTCGGCATGACAGAGTGGGCCAATATCTGTACCGGAAAATATGCAACTTTTACAGGAAGAAAACTGCAAGAAACTGGTATGAACATAACCCAGACCCGGCTAGAGGGATGGGACCTGTAACAATTTTATGGGGCTTTACAATACACACAGGTAGAAGAATCAAATCTAATCGCCCAGACATCGTGATCAAAGACCACAAGAGCAGAATGTGTTTTCTTATTGACATGGCAGTCCCTGCAGATTGTAATGTATCTGTGAAGATCTTGAAAAAACTATCAAAATACAAAGATCTAAAAATATGGCGCACGAGGACATTGATAATTCCAGTTGATGTTGGATTCATCGTCTTGGTTGGTAAATGTTCCGACAGATCCGTTGAAGGGATTCCTGGTAGCCTATGCCTTAAAGAAATACAAAAAATTGTACTTATAAGTACAGCTCACACCTTACGAAGGGCTTTAACTATATAATATGTGTGTGATTTTAGTTTTTTTTTTCATAATTTACAAAAATGATCAGTAGAAAAAGACATGAAGCCATATCTGACCTTAGGTTTCTGGTTGGGACCCGGAAGGAAATGTGTATACAACAGAAATAAAAGTAATAGTAATAACAACAACAATAATAACAATATTAATTGCATCAATAATAATAACAGTGGCAACAATAATAATATTATCAATAATAATAATAAAAACAAAAACAATAATAATGATACTAATAAGAATAGGAAAAACAACAACAACAACAACAACAACAACAACAACAACAATAATAATAATAATAATAATAATAATGCATATATACATTTGATACATTATTTTCCGTTGAGGTAGCCGTGTAGCCATTTTGCACATGATATCATTTAGGATTAATTTGAATCCCAGCGTTGTCAAAAATTACAGGATGTAACCAATATATCTTGCCTACCACACAAATAACATATAATTCTCACAAGTACAGCTCATATATTACAAAGAGTTTTATCTATGTAAAATGTGTGTTTTTTTTTCTTTTACAATAAGGCGATTTCTGATCTTAGGTCTCTGGTTGGGACCCGGAAGGAAATGTGTATACAACAGAAATCAAAGGAAATAATAATAATAATAATAATAATAATAATAATGGGCGTAGAGATGCAACTACAGCACAATACACCGGCTGAAACTGCAAAATACCTAAAAAAGACAGCAAAGACGAATGCAACCGACCAGTTACAGAAGCGATGGCAAGATAAACCGCTTCATGGCCAATACTCTGCCCGTACCAAACAAGCTGACGTAGACAAAACTCGTACCCATCAGTGGCTACGTAGTGCAGGGTTGAAAGCTGAAACTGAAGGTTTCATCCTTGCTGCGCAGGACCAATGCTTGCTAACTAGGAATTATCAAGCACATATACTAAAATATTGTGTTAGCCCAAAATGCAGATTCTGTGATAAATATCCAGAAACGATTGATCATCTTGTAGCAGGTTGTACGGTGTTGGCACCCACTGAATATAAAACCCGACATGACAGAGTGGGCCAATATCTGCACTGGAAAATCTGCAACTTCTACGGGAAGGAAACTGAAAGAAACTGGTATGAACACCACCCAGACCCGGTTACGGAGATAGGATCTGTTACAATTCTATGAGACTACACAATACACACTGACAGAACAATCAAGGCAAACCGCCCGGATATTGTTATTAAAGACCACAAACAAAAACAGTGCCTCCTTATTGATATGGCAGTTCCTGCTGACTGCAATGTATCTGAAGATATTCAGAAAGTTGTCAAAATACAAGGACCTTGAAATAGAAATCTCAAAAAGGTGGCATATGGGAAAATCAACAATCCCTGTTGTAGTTGGAGCCCTAGGACTGGTTGGAAAAGATTGCAGTAGACTAATTGAAAAGAAGTCCATGCCTCAAGGAGATACAAAAAATTGTTCTGACAAGTACAGCCCACACTTTACGAAGGGCTTTATCTATGTAATTTTTTTTTTTTTGTCAGTCAAAGTGTCATGATGCCATTTCTAACCTTAGGTCCCTGGGCGGGACCCGGAAAGAAATGTGTAAACGCCAGAAATCAAAGAAAATAATAATAATAATAATAATTATAATAATAATAATGATACCCACTGAATATAAAACCCGGCAAGACAGAGTTGGCCATTATCTGCACTGGAAGTTCTGCAACTTCTACGGGAAGGAAACTAAAAGAAATTGGTATGAACACCACCCAGACCCAGTTACTGAGATAGGACCGGTTACAATGGGACAACACAATACACACTGACAGAACAATCAAAGCCAACTGCCCAGACATTTTTATTAAAAACCACAAACAAAAAAAAGGTGCCTCCTTATTGATATGGCAGTCCCTGCAGACTGCAATGTATCTTTGAAGATATTCAAAAAGCTGCCAAAATACAAGAATCTTGAAATCGAAATCTCAAAAATATGGCGCATGGGGACATCAACAATCCCTGTTGTAGTTGGAACCCTCAGATTGGTTGGAAAATCCGCAGACGTTCCAGTAGACTAATTGAAGGGATTCCTGGAAGTCCATGCCTTAAATAAATACAAAACATTGTTCTCCCGAGTACAGATGACACCTTACGAACGGCTTTATCTATGTAAAATATGTTTTTTTTTTGTCAGTGGAAAATGTCATAATGCCATTTCTAACCTTAGGTCTCTGGGCGGCAACCCGGAACAAAATGTTTACACGCTAGAAATCAAAGGAAATAAAATAATAATAATAATAAGTTTAGACACTTTCAGTAAATTTTGGCTGTGGTAGAAAAAGTGAAAAAAAAAAAAAAAAAAAAAAAACCTGGAGAGATCGATTCTACTTAAATTGCTAGACGATCAGAAATTTCGCCATTTTGAGGCTGGCACACCTCTAACGATATGGATGGCCTATTTCTTAAGCGTATCATTGTTCCTATAACATTAGCGTTATTCCTTTATAGTTACTAGTTTAACAGAAAGTAAAGTGAAGAAACTTCTCGGCCAGAATGTAAAGGAAAGTAGGAAGAAGGGACTAAACATCAAGTTTAATAAAACCCGGCCATATGCAACTAGATTTACGCATTCCCTTTTTTCTCGAGAGTTGACAAAAATAAATAAAAACTGTTTATTTTGTTAGATTGTTTATTTATAAGTAAACCAAATACAATATTATAAAACATATCTACGTCCATTTTTTATTCATCATACTTATTATAAAACTCAGGTTGTGTGTGTGTGTGTGTGTGTGTGTACGTTTATATGTTGGATCGGATTTCCTACATTTTTCAACCGATTTCAACAAAACTTCACAGGACTACGTAAAATTACCTTGCGGTGGTTCTGACAGCGCCAAAAATTGGAAAAACACAATTGTTTTTACACGAATTCAATTTGAAAACACGATTAAGAGGCATTGCTTTCACGGAATGAAAGGGGGACAACTCATATCAAGTTATACTTATTATAAAACCCAGGTTGTTTGTGTGTGTGTGTGTGTGTGTGTGTGTGTATGTATGTGTGTGTTCCTTCATATTTGGGATCGGACTTCCTACATTTTTCAACCGATTTCAACAAAACTTCACTTTTTTTTCGCAGGTAGTGTTTCTTATTGTCTTGCACACTTTTTTCTTTATTTTTACATTCAGAATGCTTTAAAAATTCAATTTACAAGACAATTGTTTATAACAAAATTCTATTCAATTGGTAGACTCATAACGATTGAAAACAATGTTTTTGTTTGAATTTGGGTTTGACCAATTCGTAAAAAAAAATAAAAAAATAATTAAGACATGCGTGTCTGTCAACCTTAAACAATAATCTTTGTCAATTTTATTTTTCAGTCTTTATGATGGTCGATACTTGATCTATCTCTTACTGTTACATCCCCGGGCAACGCCGGGCTCTCCTGCTAGTAAATTTATAAAATGTCAATTAGGAAGAGACCAAGAAAAATTAAATAAATAGATAATTTAATTGTATCAATTTTCGTCTTGCTACATAAATTCATTAAAATAGTTTGCGAGCATTTGAATTTATACTATTTTTTTCTCTCGAGAATGACAAAAAAATAATGCTATTTATTTAGTAAACAGTGTAAGTACTAGAATAGTATGTAATAATCTTGTTGACTATTTACATTATTCGGACTATTGTCCTCATCTTTGTTGCCTTAAGGACACATGGCACAATGGATAAAGGCTTTGGTTAGATCCAGTGACATGACTTAAAGAGTTGTGAGTTCAATACCTGGTTAAGGCAGTGGAAAACTTGGAGAGCTGAATTAACAGGAGATAACTGATAAGTGACATCCATTAGACATGGCACGTCGAACTAGAACAGTCTACCCCGAAATAAAGGGTTCAGTTCGACATTCCAACCACCTGAAGAACGCCGGTCTAAATGTTGCGATAGATATGGAACAAAGATAAGGACAATAGTTTGAATAATGTAAATAGTGTACATAATATCTCATCTCAGACATATACAAATAGTTTTATACTAAGGTAGTATGTAATAGTTTTGTTGTCAAGCCTCGAGAAAACTAGAGATGGTATAAATCCGGTTTCATAAGTTTGGGCGAAATTAAAATTCTAAAAATAGCCTTGTTTAAACAATAAAAATTGCCGAGGGTGTATACAGTAATAATGGCGTCAAGAAGAAAATAAAAAATCATTCTTTTGACATATCGTTTTTTTGTTTTTTGTTTCCGGTAGAAATCTGAAACGTTGCCGAAAAAAATATATATTTTAGTCACATGTAAAAATGTGTTATAGTCACATGTGAAAATCTAATAATAGTAGGCATTTATCCACACGCCCACCAAAACGGAATATGGCGCGAGTTTTTAAGAGGGAGTTTCTTGCGCGCATAGGACTAAGAGTGGGGGGGTTGCTAGACAGTTCCTTATTTGAGAGGCCTCAGGTGCTAGGGATTATACCGAGTACACTTCTTTTTTTTTTTTTTTTTTTATAAAACAAAAAGGACATGTTGTGTAGAACGTCATCCTGGAGCTGAGTATATAAATATATCCGGCTGGTATTCAGGTTGGATCAGGAACATTTTTTTTTAATCATTTTACTCCCAAGCAAGGTAGAGATTACAGGGAGTGAAAATGCTAGGTGGATTCTGACGAGAAAAAAAAATTCCTGGCATGATACAGTGACCCAACTTTCCTTGCAGTAGATGCACCTATAGATTCGATGTAGCTGCTCCACGGTAGTAGAAAATGTAAAGCCCAGAAGATGCAGTGTGTTGCTCTCCTGGAGCCTAGCGTCAGCCATGCTGACGGCAGGCAGAAAAGGTACTTCATGGTGGTTAATTGTTTTCAATTCAAATTTTCGAGCCATTACCTGTCGTAGATAATTACGAATTGGAGGTCCTTTTCAAGAATAGTTGCCATGTTTACTGTGTCAGCTCTGGATGATTTGCTATTGAGACAGGAGTCATCTACATAAATACCTACTTGGGAATTGATGACAACAGGGAAATCATTGATGAAGATAGTAAGGACTTAATGAAATATTAATTTCATCTCCGCCGTCGTTTTTGACGGGTTGTAAACGAGTATTAAGATTCTAATGGATATAAGACGAGGGATTGGTTATCTTACTTATTATAAAACGCAGATTGTGTGTGTGTGTGTGTGTGTGTGTGTGTGTGTGTGTGTGTGTGTGTGTGTCTGTACGTTTATATATTGGATCGGATTTCCTACATTTTTCAACCGATTTAAACAAAACTTCACAGGACTACGTAAAATTACCTTGCAGTGGTTCTGACAGCACCAAAAATGGGAAAAATATAATTGTTTTTGCACAAAATCAATTTGAAAACACGATTAAGAGACATCGTGAAAATGGAAGGGGGACATTCTCACATCGGGTTGTTTGTGTGTGTGGGTTACTTTAAATATAGGAGCGGATTTTCTATATTTTTCAGCCGATAAAACAAAACTTCACTTTTTTTTTTTGGCAGGTAGTGTTTCTTATTGTCTTGCACACTTTTTTCTTTATTTTTAACATTCAGAATGCTTTAAAAATTCCATTTACAAGACAATTATTTATAATAAAATTCTATTCAATTGGGAGACTCATAACGATTGAAAACAATGTTTTTGTTTGAGTTTGGGTTTGACCAATTAGTAAAAAAAAATAAAAATAATAATTAAGACATGCGTGTCCGTCAACCTTAAACAATAATCTTTGTCAATTTTATTTTTCAGTCTTTATGATGGTGGATACTTGATCTATCTCTTACTGTTATATCCCCGGGCAACGCCGGGCTCTACTGCTAGTATATTATAAAACTAGAAAATTACTTGTGCCTCGCGGCGTGTCACACATTTTTTTGTAAGAAAATGATTATTGACTTTAAATCATTGTTATAATTTGTGAAGAAAAATGATGTATTTCAATATTACTCAATGATTTTGCCGAAGTGACCTCCATCTTCTGGCTTTCTCCTTCTATATTTTGGATAGGAGTCATTCCCTTGTTCAAATTTACATTTAATTTAAATCAAAGGGAAAAAATAAGTGGGGAGTTTGTGAAAAAAACAGCTTCAACTAACCACTTTGATATGTATTTGATGTAATAGTTGATTGATATATATATTAGTTCTAAGCTGAGATGTGCGGTGTGGTGTATTGGATAAATGAACAATCGCAGAGATTCATATCTTTCCCAAGAGTATTTGAGCGGAAGTGAATGTAACAAACCCGACTGGAATTCAAACTCGGTTTTTCCATTTCGATATTCTTTACAACATCTGCACATCAGCTACGATGATTGTAATAACCTAAACTATCATTTAAGTATCCGATCGATTTTCGATTTTTCTTAAGTAACTAGACTACTATTTTAAAATCATATTCACTTGAAAACATTTTTAAATATGCCAAAGTTATTTTTTAATTATTTAAAATATTGTTTGTTTAAAGAAAGCTGAAATATAAATAATTACCTCTACAAACAACTGGACGAAACAGCAAAGCGGGATCTCTTTGTGGCTGTCTTTAAATTAAATTATTTTAATTAAGAAAATTGTTTTTTGAAGAGAGTTAAAATAAAAATAATCTTATTCAATTAAATCAGATTAACTTAAATCATTATGCACCGGTCACGACTCAAGCACGCACGCAATCACAGAGAGGTGGAAAGAAAGGGAGGGGGAGAGAGAGGTGGAAAGAGAGACATAGAGGTGGAAAGAGAGAGGTGGGAAGAAACTTAATTCATTTATGTGCCGGACGTAGTCACGAGGAAAGCACGCACGTAATCACAGTGAAGTGGAAAGAGAAAGAGAGAAGTGGAAGAGGGAGAGAGAGAGAGAGAGAGAGAGAGAGAGAGCGATGGAAAAAGAGAGGTGGAAAGAGAGAGAAGTAGAAAGAGAGAGAGAGAAGTGGAAAGTGAGAGGTGGAAAGAGCGAAAGGTGGAAAGAGAGAGAGAGAGAGAGTGGTGGAAAGAACAAGAGAGAGGCGGAAGAAAGCGAGTGAGAGGCGGAAGAAAGCGAGAGAGAGATAGAGATAGAGAGAGAGAGAGATAGAGAGAGAGAGAGATAGAGAGAGAGAGAGAGAGAGGTGGAAAGAGAGAGAGGTGGGAATTAAACACTTAAATCATTATGCGCCGGACAGACGACGCACGCACGCACGCACGCATCATAGACTTACAGTATCTTATAGATAAACTGGCCTTACTTACATAATATCTTCTTCGTCTGTGTACCCTGTCCCTTGAGAAACTTGGGCGATCATGGCTCTTCACAATTACCCGTCCTTTGAAGTTCTTACTAAATTTTTTTTTTGCTATCACTCCTAATCCCTGTTCTGCCAACCCTGTTAGACAGGGGTTATGCACTGCCTTCCTTTGTCCTTCTTGTCTTCAATCTGTCCTGTGAGTATCATATTTTCCAAACTCTTTTACCTCATTATGTACCCTATACATTTCAACTGTCTTTTTTTGTTGCTACGTATAAGTGTTCTTTTTGTTACCATTTTCTCTAGAACTTTGTCGTTGCTTACATGTTCAGTTCATGGTATCCCCAGTATCCTCCTGTAGAACCACATTTCTGTAGCTTCAAGTCTCTTCTATATCTTTCAGGAGATTGTCCAACATTCACTACCATATATGAGGACTGATATTGCATAACAGTTAAGTACTCTTTTCTTTGTTACTAACGAAGTTTTTCTGTATCTTAATACTCTGCTTAGCTTTTGAAAGGCATCTTTGCCTATCGCAATGTCACACCTTCCGTCCTCTTTTAAAACACTTCCGAAATTTTTAATTTTTTGTATTCGTTCGATTTTGGTATCTCTGATTTGTAATTTGCCTGTTGGGCTCTTCCTTCTGCGGACGAGATTACATACTTTCTTCTTGCAGTTGATATTTAATCCTTTCTTTTCGCTTTTTCCTTCTTACCTTCTGTAAAAGTTTTTGTAGTTTTCCTTTCCGTGTCTGCTATCAACACTGTGTCATCTTTTCTTTGTTTCTAATGAAGTTTTTTTTTTATCTTAATACTCTACTTAGCTTTTGGAAGGCATCTTTCGCTATTCCAATCCGCCTTCGGATTTCAGTGCCGCATTTTACGTCCTCTTTTAAAATACTTCCCAGATATTTAATTTTTTGTACTTGTTCGAATTTGGTATCTCCGATTTGTAATTTGCATGTTGGGCTCATCCTTTTGCTAACAACATTGCATTCTTTCTTCTTGCAGTTGATGTTTAATCCTTTCTTTTCGCTTTACTTCTACCTTCTTCTGCAGTTTCCTTTCCGTGTCTGCTATCAACACTGTGTCGTCTGCGTATCTTATGTTGTTAAGATTGTGGCCGCCAATAATGAATCCTGGTAGGCATTGTAATTCTCTCAGAATCACCTCCATGTATAGTCTGAATAAGTCCGACGAGAAGACACATCGTTGTCTTACTCACCTTTCTAGTTTTGTAAAGCTGCCGAACTCATTCTCAGGCAGTTTCTTTTGTTGCATGTAATTTTTGTCTTTCTGTAATTTCCCCTAAACCGAATTCCGCCATCTTATTTACTCAAACCCATTAAGTAGATTAACCACTGTTTTCTGTCCTTTTGTTTCCATTTTCTCTAAAACATCGTCATTGCTTACATGTTCCTTGCTTCTAATGAAGTTTTTCTGTATCTTAATACACTGCTTAGCTTTTGGAAGGCATCTTTCGCTATGCCAATGCACCTTCGGATTTTAGTGCCGCACTTTCCGTTCACTTTTAAAACACTTCCCAGAAGATTTGTATTTGTTTAATTTTGGTATCTCCAATTTGTAATTTGCATTTTGGGCTCATCCTTTTATTAACAATCATGCATTCTGTCTTCTTGCAGTTGATATTTAGTCCTTTCTTCGCGCTTTCCTTTACTATCCTCTGTAGCAGTCCCTGTTTTTACCTTTCTGTACCTGCTATCAAAACTGTCATCTCTATATCTTATATTGTTAAGATTGTGGCCGCCGATAATGAATCCTGGTAGGAATTGTAATTCTCTCAGAATCACCTCACTGTATAAATTAAATAAGTCCGGCAAGAAGACACATCCTTGTCTTACGCTCCTGTCTATTTTTGTATAATTACAGAATCTGTTTTCTGTCCGTCTGCAGGCAGTTTACTTCCAGTATAATTTTTGCATTATTCTAAAATTCTTCCAAAATAAAGCTTACCTAGCAGTTCAAATAGTTCTTTGTGATATACTGTATCAAACACATTCGTATAATCTATAAAACATAGGCAAATATACTTTTGCATTTGTCTTGCTCTTTTTGATATTCGGAGCATTCCTTGTTCGAGTGTTGTTAGCGAAACTGCACATTTGTGATAATAGGAACATCTTGATGTATGTATCTCCAAAAAAGCGCCATACGATTTAACGTTGTTGTGGAGAGGTTCAATTCCTGCGCGCGGTGACGAATAGAAGGGTCTGGATTTTCGGCCACGTTCTACTTAATTAATTTCCAAAAATGAAAAATCTTTCTTGAAGCTTTTATTTTAGTTTTAATTTCAAGCTAATAGATTATATTTAATACTAGCAGCATGGCCCGGCGTTGCCCGTGCTTGATTCAAAAATAGTACGACTAATACAGCAATCGCTATCACTTGACTTAAAATATTTTTGCCCTTCCTTGCCTTTAAAGGAGTGCCCTTTGCCGTGCTGATGTTGCTACATGCCTTACTTCACACTGCAACTTTTTCTAAGCTCTATAGTAAACATTAAATCTGTTACGAAAAAAGAACTAAACAAAATAAACACAATACGATCAGCTTTAAAAAACCGGAAAAAATTTTTAAGGGTTGACCGATTGTCGATTTGCACTCTGTTTGGGGGGTGCTCAGAGTTGAAACTTCACATGATGACTCCCAATGGCCTCTTCATAAATCCGGTCGGTTTTCGCTAAAACCGACATGCGGTTCAGACGCAATCTGGACGTATCGGTTTTGGGTTTATCGATTTTCCGCGCTGTTTAGGGGTCCGTGGTCATGAAACTTCTGGACAACACTTCTAATGGTTGGACTCTAAGAGGGTATCAAATTTGGTTGAAATGCGATCATTCCTTCTGTAAGCAGAATTTTTTCGATTATCGATTTTTTCGATTATCGATTTTTTCGATTATCGATTTTTTCGATTATCAATTTTTTCGGAACCTGATTCCGAACTCAAAAATCGGGCTCCGTCATGTCCTTACGGCAGCGATTTGCAAACTTGTGTTGAAAACCGCATCGAAATCAGGTGAGAAATACGGCCTGGGCGAGGTAACAACGCCCACGACAGACACACAGACAGACAACATGAGAAATATAGATAGTAGATAGATTTCCAATAAGCAAAATATTTTGCTGCACTATTTACGAGGTATTGTCAGGGCGTAACTAACGAAGGGGTGAGGGACATGTATACTGCACAGTCATTATATGATGATAAGAAAGCATTTATTTTAGTTTTAATTTCAAGCAAATAGATTAAATTTAATATAGAGTGTTTCAATGACTTGGACCGATTCTAAATTTGAATTCAAGCGTCTAATGATTTTTTCTTTTTCTTTCAGATTTAACAACTTAAGTCTTTGGCAATTTCAACCATGGAAAGATTAACAATCAAACAACGTGTTAAAGTTATTGTAGCCTATTACGAAAATGGACGTTCAAACAGAAATGCATTTCACGCACTTCGCGATTTTTGGGGGGCCAATTTAATCGACCAACAGTGCAAATGGAAAAATTGTTCGTGAATTCAAACAAACTGGGTGGTGGAAGATGTGAAAACGCCATTGCGTGCTCGTTTACGCCGTTCAGCTGAAAACATTGCTGCAGTGCACGAGAATGTAGCCGAAAATCCAGACCCCCTCTATTCGTCATCGCGCGCAGGAATTGAACATCTCCACAACAATTTTACATCGAATTTTGACAAAAGATTTGTTTCTACACGCTTACAAAATTCAATTGACACGAGAACTGAAACCTACTGACCATTTGAAGCGCCGTACATTCGTCAATTGGCTGCACAAGCAAAGACAAGCCGATGAAGATTTTTCGCAGAAAATCCTCTTTAGTGACGAAGCCCATTATCATTATATTTCTGGGAAAGAGCATGTTATCTAGCCTGATCAACAATTTGAACAAGGCCAGCACGCCCAAGCCCTTGGTCACGATGACTTGTGACTTCTTTCAAGCATAAATATCGACGGCCCCCAAGGGTTACGCCTACCCAATTTCACTCACAAGGCTTGGGTCAACCCGTGCTGTGGTTTTCAGGTACTTTCCAATGGTGCCGAGCGCTGGGATAGACCAGTCCGATAACATCAGGAAGTCTCCTTCCTGACAAATCGACCATGGTGATGAGATTCGAACCCGGGTCTCATGTTCAGAATACGAACGTTCTAAATTAGCTAGAACTAAATATAGCCTAGCCCGTACGAATTAATACAGAAATTTAAAAGTTTTAAAAATTTATAAATTATACTAATTAAAATTTAAAAAATTAAAACAATCCTTTTAAAAATTCTATTTTTTTCTTAAGACAATAGAATTTATAATATATCTTATTCATAAAAGCAATTAAAAGCTTTTCTAATTAAATCATGTCTTTTACTGCATTTGTTATTTCACAATTCAGGTCAGATTTTCAGTGACTTGGTTGGTTTGGGGGTGGGGTGTTTCCAAAAAAAAATAAGAAAAAAAAAAAAAAAAATATTAATATTTAAATTTACCAAGGAGTTCTGCGTATAATTAATATAAAAAAGCATTAAGCAGTGCAAAAATGAATTTTTCGAAATTTAATAAAATTAACTAAGGGGCGGGGGTGAGTAGCACGTGTAAAAAATATTTTGATCTATATGTTGTAATGAAGAAACATTTCTGAAATAATTTTATTCATTTGTGAATAAGTCCTGAAAGTTTCATTAAAATTAAAATCCAATAATTATTTTATTTTTGCAAGAATTTCCAAATTAATTGGTGTTCTTTCTTCGCAGCAAAAGATGCAAAAATTTTCTATATTAGTTTTTGGTCCCTTCGCTGACACAAAAAAAAAAGCGAAAATTTTAAGCAAAATTTTGAAAGTTCTAAAAAGGATCAAACAATAAAATTTAATAATAAAAAAAAACCCTCCAGTAGCTTCATGTCTCGCACCTCCTGCCTGTGGAATTCCCTTTCTATTACTTGTTTCCCTTATAGCTATAATCTCCAACTATTCAAAGGTAATGTCAATCGACATCTCCAGATGCCTTGATCTATTCCCTGTTCTTTTCTTCTTTTTTTTCTCCATCACGCCTCTTTACTCTCGCTCCCACACTCTATAACTCCTTGCGTAATAGTGACATCCTGCCTTGTTTGGGGTAAAAAAAAAAAAAAAAAAAAAAAAAATCGATAGATCTCTTTCTGAAACCAGAAAGTGTTTGCTTATGTCTCCTAGGTTGGCATCTCAGTTCCACTCTTTCACTGTCGAAAGTGTTAAATGTAGCCGTCTCTTCTACTCCAAGAGCTTCATGTCTCGTACCTCCCATCTATGGAATTGTTTCCCTGATAGCTATAATCTATATAATATAATATATAATATAATCATACTTATTATAAAACCCAGGTGTGTGTGTGTGTGTGTGTGTGTGTGTGTGTCTGTACGTTTATATATTGGATCGGATTTCCTACATTTTTCAACCGATTTCAACAAAACTTCACAGAATTACGTAACATTACCTTGCGGTGGTTCTGACAGCGCCAAAAATTGGAAAAACAATTGTTTTTGCACAAAATCAATTTGAAAACACGATTAAGAGTCATCGCGAGAATGAAAGGGGGACAACTCATATCGAGTTATACTTATAAAACCCAGGTTGTTTGTGTATGTGTGTGTGTGTTCGTTTATATATGGGATCGGATTTCCTACATTTTTAAATCGATTTCAACAAAAAATCACTTTTTGGGGGTAGGTAGTGTTTCTTATTGTCTTGCACACTTTTTTCTTTATTTTTACATTCAGAAAGCTTTAAAAATTTCATTTACAAGACAATTGTTTATAATAAAATTCTATTCAATCCGTAGACTCATAACGATTGAAAACAATGTTTTTGTTTGAGTTTGACCAATTCGTAAAAAAAAAAAAAAAAATTAAGACATGCGTGTCCGTCAACCTTAAACAATAATCTTTGTCAATTTTATTTTTCAGTCTTTATGATGGTCGATACTTGATCTATCACTTACTGTTACATCATCGGGCAACGCCGGGCTCTACTGCTAGTAATTAATAAAAACATAAAATAGATAAAAGTGTATACAACACCATGATACAGATGGACACAAATTATAAAAGAAAATGTTTCAAATTTGTATTGTTTATTGAAAATCACACTAAAACTACTACACTATAACATATTGCATATTAATATAGCTAAATTGTTCAGTATAATTTCCCTTTGAAGTAAATGAATGTCTTATTTGATGGCGCAATGATTTAGTAATAATGTGCTTCTGCCTTTCATTTTGTCTATAAACAATCTGTCCAGCTTCAGTAAATTATAAATTTTATAAGACTGTGCTATAAGTAAGGCTTTCATTGATCAGCGGAATGGAATTCCAATGTTATAATTTCAACCTAAACTTAATAATTTAAAATCATTTCCTCAAAAACCGGTTTCAACAAAACATCATTTTTTTTTTTGTGGTAGTGTTTCTTATTGTCTTGCACACTTTTTTCTTTATTTTTTACATTCAGAATGCTTTAAAAATTCCATTTACAAGACAATTGTTTATAATAAAATTCTATTCAATCGGTAGACTTATAACGATTGAAAACAATGTTTTTGTTTGAGTTTGGGTTTGACGAATTTGTAAAAAAAAAAAAAAAATTTAATTAAGACATGCGTGTCCGTCGACCTTAAACAATAATCTTTGTCAATTTTATTTTTCAGTCTTTATGATGGTCGATACTTGATCTATCTCTTACTGTTACATCCCCGGGCAACGCCGGGTTCTACTGCTATTATAACTATATAACTATTCATATGCAATGTCAATCGACATCTCTAGATGCCTTGATCTATTCCCTGTCCTTCTCTTCATTTTTTTCCTCTATCACGCGTCTTTACTCTTGTTCTCAATCCTCTGTAACCCCCTTGCGTGCTACTGGCACTCCCGCCTGGATTGGCGGGAAATGCTTAAAAAAAAAAAGAAAAAAAAGAAAAAAATTTGACTTTACCTCTTGGTTTACTCCAGTAGTCATGCATTTCCATGCGTGTGTGGACTTTCATACAAGCTTGGCACGAATGTTTTTGCGGTTTCGGTGATTCATCCACGCAAGCATTCAATATGCCCCCGCGATATGTATTGCATTCGTAGCATGTGAGGTTTGAATTATCAGTGCCCCCTGCAGAGAAAGAAAGAACAAAGTTATTATGAGATATTTTTTTAAAAAACGGCATATCAACAACTTATGGGTCATTTAATACCAAAACTTAATTTTCTTGAGAGCTTTGAAGTAATAAATATATACACTATTCGGACTATTCTCCTCATCTTTGTCACCATATTTATTACAACGTTTCGGCCGTTGTACGCTCCGGCCTTCTTCAGTTGGTTGTGATGTCGAACTGAACAATTTATTTCGCTTACTGGGGTAGACTGTTCTAGTTCCACGTGTCATGTTTTAATGGATGTCAGTTATCAGTTATCTCTTGTTAATTCCCATCTCCAAGTTCTCCACCGCCTTAATCAGGTATTGAACTCACACTGTTTGGTTTCTGTCACTGGATCTAACTAACGCCTTTATCCACTGTGCCATGTGTCGCTGGTAATTTCACTGCAGAATTTATATTACAGGCAGTTTTATTATAAAAATGATATATGTTATTCTGCTTTCACAGTTGAATACATGGTAGAGGATACTCAGCTTTTGAGCATATAGGTGTTGTTGTGGACATCATTACTAGAGGCGGTGATATATGTGTTTATGTTGTAGTTTTATTGAAGTTATATTTTGGAATACAGTTTGATTTCTTTAAGGAATTGTAGGATATTATATGGATTAATGTCATGAAAGAATTCTTTTACGTTGATTGGTTGCT
Source organism: Acanthosepion pharaonis (assembly GCA_903632075.3). NCBI lineage: Eukaryota > Metazoa > Mollusca > Cephalopoda > Sepiida > Sepiidae > Acanthosepion > Acanthosepion pharaonis. The sequence goes on along the minus strand of CAHIKZ030000925.1, from coordinate 343,210 downwards.
TGGTTCTGTTGAGCGGCATATCAACATCTCTATGAGTTATACTAAAATCTAAATAATTTGAATGTTAACGCCAAAATCTAAATGAACACAATTTTATGGCTTCAATTAAATATGTCTTGAACGCAATTGCCTTCAACTACAGATAAAATGTATTGTTGGTCATTTGGCTATAAAATGTACTGTTGGTCATTTTACTTTAAAAATGTATTGTTGGTCATTTTACTATGAAAATGTATTGTTGGTCATTTTGCTATAAAATGTATTGTTGGTCATTTTGCTATAAAAATGTATTGTTGGTCATTTTACTATAAAATGTATTGTTGGTCATTTTTCTATAAAATGTATTGTTGGTCATTTTGCTATAAAATGTATTTTTGGTCATTTTTTTATGAAATGTATTGTTGGTTATTTTACTATAAAATGTATTGTTGGTCATTTTAATATAAAAAGGTATTGTTGGTTATTTTACTATAAAATGTATTGTTGGTCATTTTAATATAAAAAGGTATTGTTGGTCATTTTACTATAAAATGTACTGTTGGTCATTTTATTATAAAATGTATTGTTGGCCATTTTGCTATAAAATGTATTGTTAGTCATTTTACTATAAAAATGTATTGTTGGTCATTTTACTATAAATGTATTATTGGTCATTTTACTATAAAAATGTATTGTTGGTCATTTTACTATAAAATGTACTGTTGGGCATTTTATTATAAAATGTATTGTTGGCCATTTTGCTTTACAATGTATTGTAAGTCATTTTACTATAAAAATGTATTGTTGGTCATTTTGCTATAAAATGTATTGTTGGTCATTTTGCTATAAAATATATTTTTGGTCATTTTTATAAAATGTATTGTTGGTCATTTTACTATAAAATGTATTGTTGTTATCATTTTACTATAAATGTATTGTTGGTCATTTGCTATAAAATGTATTGTTGGTCATTTTACTATAAAATGTATTGTTGGTCATTTTGCTATAAAATGTATTGTTCGTCATTTTGCTATAAAATGTATTTTTGGTCATTTTTTATGAAATTTATTGTTGGTTATTTTACTATAAAATGTATTGTTGGTCATTTTACTATAAAAATGTATTGTTGGTCATTTTGCTATAAAATGTATTGTTGGTCATTTTACTTTAAAAATGTATTGTTGGTCATTTTACTATAAAAATGTATTGTTGGTCATTTTGCTATAAAATGTATTGTTGGTCATTTTATTATAAAATGTATTGTTGGCCATTTTGCTATAAAATGTATTGTAAGTCATTTTACGATAAAAATGTATTGTTGGTCATTTTTTTATGAAATTTATTGTTGGTTATTTTACTATAAAATGTATTGTTGGTCACTTTAATATAAAAAGGTATTGTTCGTCATTTTGCTATAAAATGTATTATTGGTCATTTTACTATAAAAATGTATTATTGGTCATTTTACTATAAAATGTATTGTTGGTCATTTTACTATAAAATGTATTGTTGGTCATTTTGCTATAAAATGTATTGTTGGTCATTTTACTATAAAATGTATTGTTGGTCATTTTACTATAAAATGTATTGTTGGTCATTTTGCTATAAAATATATTTTTGGTCATTTTTTATAAAATGTATTGTTGGTCATTTTACTATAAAATGTATTGTTGGTCATTTTACTATAAAATGTATTGTTGGTCATTTTGCTATAAAATGTATTGTTGGTCATTTTACTATAAAAATGTATTGTTGGTCATTTTACTATAAAATGTATTGTTGGTCATTTTATTATATAATGTATTGTTTTATTTTGCTTTAAAATGTATTGTAAGTCATTTTACTATAAAAATGTATTGTTGGTCATTTTGCTATAAAATGTATTGTTGGTCATTTTGCTATAAAATATATTTTTGGTCATTTTATTATAAAATGTATTGTTGGTCATTTTACTATAAAATGTATTGTTGGTCATTTTACTATAAAATGTATTGTTGGTCATTTTGCTATTAAATGTATTTTTGGTCATTTTTTTATGAAATTTATTGTTGGTTATTTTACTATAAAATGTATTGTTGGTCATTTTAATATAAAAAGGTATTGTTGGTCATTTTACTATAAAATGTATTGTTGGTCATTTTACTATAAAAATGTATTGTTGGTCATTTTACTATAAAATGTATTGTTGGTCATTTTGCTATAAAATGTATTGTTGGTCATTTTACTTTAAAAATGTATTGTTGGTCATTTTACTATAAAAATGTATTGTTGGTCATTTTGCTATAAAATGTATTGTTGGTCATTTTGCTATAAAATGTATTGTTTCTAATTCTACTATAAAATGTATTGTTTGTAATTCTACTATAAATACATATTGGTCATTATTTTATATAAAAATGTATTTTTATGCTTTCATAGTGTTTTGTTTTTGTTTGAGAGTAAACTATTTGCCCATAGCTGGGACCCTAACGGGTGCTACCACCCTGGATCAAGGGGGAGTTGGGAACAACAGCATTTAAGAGGTAGTTTTCCGCTTCTCAAAATCCCCAATCTCCAGATCAGAGGCCTTGCTGCCAGGTGTAGTCTATCGTCATATCCAGGAATACTAAGGGTTATTTAATGCTGAAATCTAAATCTTTTTAACACAATTTTATGCCTTCAGATACAGATATTCTGTACTTAATTTTATATTTTCAGAGTTAACGTATATATTTTTTTAGATATATATTTTGTAGATCAAATGTATCGCTGGTTATTTTACTACAAATTTTATATCGCAAGCAATTTATAAAAATGTACTGTTGATTTTTGTTTGTGCGGGTCAATATTTGCTAAGAGCTGGGACCCTTACAGGTGCTACCACGTAGGGTTTGGGCGGACTTGAAAACAACAACAGTTAAGACGTGTTTCCACGTTCCTCAGAACCTCCAATCTCCCGATCAGAGACATTGATGCCAGATGTAGTCTATCGTCATATCCAGGAATACTAAGGGTTATTTAATGCCGAAATCTAAATCTTTTTAACGCAATTTTATGCATTCAGATACAGACATTTTGTACATGATTTTATATTTTCAGTGTTAACGTATATATTTTTAGATACCTAGTTTGCAGATTAAAAGTATTGTTGATCATTTCACTACAAAATTTATATTGCATGCTATTATTATTTATTATATTGCAGGCTATTATTATTTATTATAAAAATGTACTGTTGATTTTTGTTTGTGCAGGTCAATATTTGCTAATAGCTAGGACCCTTACAGGTGCTAGCACCCAGGGTTGGGGGCGAACTTGGAAACATCAACAGTTAAGAAGTGGTTCCACGATTTTCAGAACCCCCGGCCTTGCTGCCGGTTGTAGTGTATCGTCATACCCAGGACGGATAAACTGAATAGACACAATGTCTGACCGTTGTTTTAAATTTTTTAAAAGAAAAATTGCATTATTAATTATAGTAAATATTCAGGAAGATGTAGACATCTACTGAGACATCATGGCTAACCGATACACCCGACCCCTTGTGGAATGTAATCTTTTGAATCTAATAAGCTTGAGGAGTCCTACACGTTACAACTATCCAACGACGTAGGGGTAGGTATTAGATTTTACATAGCCTAGCGCAAAGAGAGTTTTTGGACACCTAGTGAGGATCATGATCATTTCAGAAAAGTAAAAATTTGGTTGACTATAATTTCGCAATCAAATAAATCACTTTATTAAATTTAGATGACTGAAACACAAAACAACTGACGATTGAGCTAATAAGAACAAAAACTACAGTTGATATTTCTAGACTTTTTCTTGCAAATGCCCAACGAGGACCGAAAGTGCTCGTAACATTGCACCCAAAACGTTAAAGACAGACTAGCCACAAATGTACATGAATGACAAATGTAAACTAGTCTACATGACAAGATAGCATCATCTTCCTTAAACCTTCTTTAAACTTAAGAACTCAAAAACAAAAGATTTGCGGACATATATGGATTTTTGAACTTGTTTTGGTGTGAGGAACCCGCCCTCAAAGTTTATAAAATAATTTTTCATATACCCTATACACACTATTCGTTTTAACTTATTACACGCTGTTTTTTTTCCTTTGCGCCAGAAATTTAAGGTACTAAATACTAAATGATTTCTATATATCTCTCTCTCTCTATATATATATATTTGATATTTCAGATTGACCTCAATCTTCCTTCAGAAATAACTGTTTGTTTACAAGTAGCGTCCGTCGCGAGACGCGGACGTCACGTGATACGTCAAAACAATCCTTATTCCCCCATAGCTGAACACTTTAATCAATCAGGATACTCATTAGAAAACCGTAAATGTTTATTGATAGATTCCGATACACACGCTGAAAAAAAAAAAAAAATACTGGATTTTAAAATTAAATACATATAAACTTGGGTTAAATAAAGACTTATTTATTTTAAATCTTTATAAATATTTCAATAGTTAAACATTTTTTTAGATATAGTTAAAAAATTAAAAAAATTTTTTTAAGCAACATCTAAAATATTATTACAGTTAGATTTACATTAGGAATATTCGAAAACAGTGGCGTTCCATATCCATATCTCGCGACGGACGCTACTTGTAAACAAACAGTTATTTCTGAAGAAAGATTGAGGTCAATCTGAAATATCAAATATATATATAAATAAATAAATACTTTCATAAAAAAACATTATTTTTTTAATTTGCAACTTTTTCTATATATGCATATTAAGAAAGTATACGTGGCTTCTCATTATGCTATATATATATATATATATATATATATATATATATATATATATATATATATATATAACTATATACTCGTTTCGACGATCCGCTTAGGTAAAAGCTGGATAGGTTTGTCTGGCTCACTAGGTTTATCTATCTATCTATCTATCTATCTATCTATCTATATATATTAATTACATAACAGAGAAATGCAAAATTGCCTCATGAGTAATAATTTCGTTTTATAAAACTTCTTTCTTTCGGCCTTCTTTTAGTTTCTCTTCAACTTTCTTATAACCCCAACTTGGGATGTTAAGGTTAATATCTGGTTGAATTTGTGTAGCTTCTTCTCATTTAAGCCAGACAACATCCGCCCTCCCCTTACCACCACTCGGGCAGTTTGTATTGTCTGCTATGTTATAGGTTGGTTCTGTATCAATTTTTCAACTGCGATTTTTTTAAAAAAATTTCTTTTAAGTACTAAATTCCAGTTCTAATTTGCGTTGAACAAAGCTAACGCATTGGCGTTAATTGAAATAGTTTATACTCATGAGGTAATTTTGGATTTCTCTGTTATGTAATTTATATGATCTGTTATAATAAATACACTGAGCTCTTTTTGTGGAGCAGTTTTAATATTTTATATTATTAGGATTCACTTGGATTATATACCAAAAGTTTATTCCTATATATATATATATATATATATATATATATATATATATATATATATGTGTGTGTGTGTGTGTGTGCACGCGCGTGGATTTTTGTTTTATGGTATACTACATTTATGGGTAGAAATACGTATGTAAATATAAAAGTGGACACTGAATTGAACACCAAACGGAGACAGTCTGTTTCATGCTTCGACGCTGTCTTCAGGCCTGAAATGTGTAAAAACTGTCCAAATGTCCTGTAAATCCTAACGCTTTCGGCTATTCTATTAGCCATTATCCGTGATGTTTTGTTTTTTCTTTAAAACTGAATATGTATA
>CAHIKZ030000925.1:262500-330000 GCA_903632075.3 Acanthosepion pharaonis | reverse complement strand
GTTAAGAAATCACTCAATTTAATTCTGATTACTTGGAATTTTGAAGAAATAAAATTGATTTCCTCAAGTTTCAGAGACACATTAAACTGAATTTAAAACAAAATTTTCAAATACGTAAACTTTTTTTGTTACTTTAGGCTCAATATATATTAACAACAAATTTTTATGAGTTATTTTACAAATATAAATTTTTACCTGTTCACTCCTCATCCGGATACAAATCCCAGTGCCGTATGTTCAAGAACTAGATGAAGGACAAATTTTCAATCCCGGTATCATCTTGATTCCAAAATTGTATAATATGTCTATGTAGCGCAAGTGTGGCTCAAATTAAAAAGGTTTCAGACACACGGACAGACAAAAAGAATTTGACGTATATTTATTTAGATTATTATAATAAATCTCTTATTGCGCACAATAAGATCTACGATAAGAACGTATATTTTATCTGTCACATAACACTTATTACAGTCTATATTGTTATAATTGTTCTATTTTATTATTAGTTATTATTGTTAATCTCTTATTGTGCCTAATAAGATCTACGGTAGGAACGAATCTTTTATCCGTCACATAACTTTTATTACAGTCTATATTGTTATAATTGTTCTATTTTATTATTAGTTATTATTGTTAATCTCTTATTGTGCCTAATAAGATCTACGGTAGGAACGAATCTTTTATCCGTCACATAACTTTTTTATTACAGTCTATATTGTTATAATTGTTCATTTTATTATTAGTTATTATTGTTAATCTCTTATTGTGCCTAATAAGATCTACGGTAGAACAATCTTCTATCCGTCACATAACTTTTAATACAGTCTATATTATTATAATTGTTCTATTTTATTATTAGTTATTGTTGTTAATCTCTTATTGTGCCTAATAAGATCTACGTCACATAACTTTTATTTACAGTCTATATTGTTAACGAATCTTCTATCCGTCACATAACTTTTATTACAGTCTATATTGTTATAATTGTTCTATTTTATTATTAGTTATTATTGTTAATCTCTTATTGTGCCTAATAAGATCTACGGTAGGAACGAATCTTCTATCCGTCACATAACTTTTATTACAGTCTATATTGTTATAATTGTTTGTTAATCTATTTTATTATTAGTTATTGTTGTTAATCTCTTATTGTGCCTAATAAGATCTACGGTAGGAACGAATCTTTTATCCGTCACAATTGTTCTATTTTATTTTATTATTGTCTATATTGTTATAATTGTTCTATTTTATTATTAGTTATTATTATTTTTAATCTTCTTATTGTGCCTAATAAGATCTACGGTAGGAACGAATCTTCTATCCGTCACATAACTTTTATTACAGTCTATTGTTATAATTGTTCTATTTTATTATTAGTTATTATTGTTAATCTCTTATTGTGCCTAATAAGATCTACGGTAACAACAATCTTCTATCCGTCACATAACTTTTATTACAGTCTATATTGTTATAATTGTTCTATTTTATTATTAGTTATTATTGTTAATCTCTTATTGTGCCTAATAAGATCTACGGTAGGAACGAATCTTCTATCCGTCACATAACTTTTATTACAGTCTATATTGTTATAATTGTTCTATTTTATTATTAGTTATTATTGTTAATCTCTTATTGTGCCTAATAAGATCTACGGTAGGAACGAATCTTTTATATCCGTCACATAACTTTTATTACAGTCTATATTGTTATAATTGTTCTATTTTATTATTAGTTATTGTTGTTAATCTCTTATTGTGCCTAATAAGATCTACGGTAGGAACGAATCTTCTATCCGTCACATAACTTTTATTACAGTCTATATTTTATAATTGTTCTATTTTTATTATTAGTTATTATTGTTAATCTCTTATTGTGCCTAATAAGATCTACAGGTAGGAACGAATCTTCTATCCGTCACATAACTTTTATTACAGTCTATATTGTTATAATTGTTCTATTTTATTATTAGTTATTATTGTTAATCTCTTATTGTGCCTAATAAGATCTACGGTAGGAACGAATCTTCTATCCGTCACATAACTTTTATTACAGTCTATATTGTTATAATTGTTCTATTTTATTATTAGTTATTATTGTTAATCTCTTATTGTGCCTAATAAGATCTACAGTAGGAACGAATCTTCTATCCGTCACATAACTTTTATTACAGTCTATATTGTTATAATTGTTCTATTTTATTATTAGTTATTATTGTTAATCTTTCTTGTGCCTAATAAGATCTACGGTATAGAACGAATCTTATATCCGTCACATAACTTTTATTACAGTCTATATTGTTATAATTGTTCTATTTTATTATTAGTTATTATTGTTAATCTCTTATTGGTAGGAAACCTAATAAGATCTACGTTATAATTGTTCTTTTATTATTAGTTATTATTGAACGAATCTTCTATCCGTCACATAACTTTTTATTACAGTCTATATTGTTATAATTGTTCTATTTTATTATTATCCGTCAGTAGTTATTATTGTTAATCTCTTTATTGTGCCTAATAAGATCTACGGTAGGAACGAATCTTCTATCCGTCACATAACTTTTATTACAGTCTATATTGTTATAATTGTTCTATTTTATTATTAGTTATTATTGTTAATCTCTTATTGTCCGCCTAATAAGATCTACGGTATAGAACGAATCTTTATCCGTCACATAACTTTTATTACAGTCTATATTGTTATAATTGTTCTATTTTATTATTAGTTATTATTGTTAATCTCTTATTGTGCCTAATAAGATCTACGGTAAGAACGAATCTTCTATCCGTCACATAACTTTTATTACAGTCTATATTGTTATAATTGTTCTATTTTATTATTAGTTATTATTGTTAATCTCTTATTGTGCCTAATAAGATCTACGGTAGGAACGAATCTTCTATCCGTCACATAACTTTTATTACAGTCTATATTGTTATAATTGTTCTATTTTATTATTAGTTATTATTGTTAATCTTTATTGTGCCTAATAAGATCTACGGTAGGAACGAATCTTCTATCCGTCACATAACTTTTATTACAGTCTATATTGTTATAATTGTTCTATTTTATTATTAGTTATTGTTGTTAATCTTTTATTGTGCCTAATAAGATCTACGGTAGGAACGAATCTTCTATCCGTCACATAACTTTTATTACAGTCTATATTGTTATAATTGTTCTATTTTATTATTAGTTATTATTGTTAATCTCTTATTGTGCCTAATAAGATCTACGGTAGGAACGAATCTTCTATCCGTCACATAACTTTTTATTACAGTCTATATTGTTATAATTGTTCTATTTTATTATTAGTTATTATTGTTAATCTTTATTGTGCCTAATAAGATCTACGGTAGGAACGAATCTTCTATCCGTCACATAACTTTTTATTACAGTCTATATTGTTATAATTGTTCTATTTTATTATTAGTTATTATTGTTAATCTTTATTGTGCCTAATAAGATCTACGGTAGGAACGAATCTTCTATCCGTCACATAACTTTTATTACAGTCTATATTGTTATAATTGTTCTATTTTATTATTAGTTATAATTGTTAATCTCTTATTGTGCCTAATAAGATCTACGGTAAGAACGAATCTTATATCCGTCACATAACTTTTATTACAGTCTATATTGGTATAATTGTTCTATTTTATTATTAGTTATTATTGTTAATCTCTTATTGTGCCTAATAAGATCTACGGTAGGAACGAATCTTCTATCCGTCACATAACTTTTATTACAGTCTATATTATTATAATTGTTCTATTTTATTATTAGTTATTATTGTTAATTTTATTGTGCCTAATAAGATCTACGGTAGGAACGAATCTTCTATCCGTCACATAACTTTTTTATTACAGTCTATATTGTTATAATTGTTCTATTTTTATTATTATTATTATTGTCTCTTTTTACTGTTGCCCTAATAAGATCTACGGTAGGAAATCGAATCTTTTATCCTATTTTATTATTAGTCACATTTTAACCTTTTTTATTATTGTTAATGTTAATCTTTATTGTGCCTAATAAGATTCTTTTTCTTACAGTCTATATTGTTATAATTGTTCTATTTTATTATTAGTTATTATTATTAATCTCTTATTGTGCCTAATAAGATCTACGGTAAGAACAGATCTTATATCCGTCACATAACTTTTATTATAATTGTTCTATTTTATTATAATTGTTCTTATTTTATTATTAGTTATTAATTGTTAATCTCTTATTGTTATAATTGTTCTAATAAGATTATCTTGTAATTTGATCTACGGTAGGAACGAATCTTCTATCCGTCACATAACTTTTATTACAGTCTATATTGTTATAATTGTTCTATTTTATTATTAGTTATTATTGTTAATCTCTTTATTGTGCCTAATAAGATCTACGGTAAGAACGAATCTTCTATCCGTCACATAACTTTTATTACAGTCTATATTGTTATAATTGTTCTATTTTATTATTAGTTATTATTGTTAATCTCTCATTGTGCCTAATAAGATCTACGGTAGGAACGAATCTTCTATCCGTCACATAACTTTTATTACAGTCTATATTGTTATAATTGTTCTATTTTATTATTAGTTATTATTGTTAATCTCTTTTATTGGAGCTAATAAGATCTACGGTAGAACGAATCTTCTATCCGTCACATAACTTTTATTACAGTCTATATTGTTATAATTGTTCTATTTTATTATTAGTTATTATTGTTAATCTCTTATTGTGCCTAATAAGATCTACGGTAGGAAACGAATCTTCTATCCGTCACATAACTTTTATTACAGTCTATATTGTTATAATTGTTCTATTTTATTATTAGTTATTATTGTTAATCTTTTATTGTGCCTAATAAGATCTACGGTAAAACGAATCTTCTATCCGTCACATAACTTTTATTACAGTCTATATTGTTATAATTGTTCTATTTTATTATTAGTTATTATTTTAATCTCTTATTGTGCCTAATAAGATCTACGGTAGGAACGAATCTTCTATCCGTCACATAACTTTTATTACAGTCTATATTATTATAATTGTTCTATTTTATTATTAGTTATTATTGTTAATCTCTTATTGTGTCTAATAAGATCTACGGTAGGAACGAATCTTCTATCCGTCACATAAACTTTATTACAATCTATATTGTTATAATTGTTCTATTTTTTTATTATTAGTTATTATTGTTAATCTCTTATTGTGCCTAATAAGATCTACAAAAGGAACGAATCTTCTATCCGTCATAACTTTTATTACAGTCTATATTGTTATAATTGTTCTATTTTATTATTAGTTATTCATTGTTAATCTTTATTGTGCCTAATAAGATCTACAGTAGGAACGAATCTTCTATCCGTCACATAACCTTTATTACAGTCTATATTGTTATAATTGTTCTATTTTATTATTAGTTGCTTAATTAATCTTTAATTGTGCCTAATAAGATTATTAAATAAGAACGAATCTTATATCCGTCAAGATAACTTTTATTACAGTCTATATTGGTATAATTGTTCTATTTTATTATTAGTTATTATTGTTAATCTCTTATTGTGCCTAATAAGATCTACGGTAGGAACGAATCTTCTATCCGTCAAACTTTTATTACAGTCTTTATTGTTATAATTGTTCTATTTTATTATTAGTTATTATTGTTAATCTCTTATTGTGCCTAATAAGATCTACGGTAGGAACGAATCTTCTATCCGTCACATAACTTTTATTACAGTCTATATTGTTATAATTGTTCTATTTTTATTATTAGTTATTATTGTTAATCTTATATTGTGCCTAATAAGATCTACGGTAAGAACAGAATCTTATATCCGTCACATAACTTTTTTATTACAGTCTATATTGTTATAATTGTTCTATTTTTTATTAGTTATTATTGTTAATCTTTATTGTCCTAATAAGATCTACGGTAGAAACGAATCTTCTATCCGTCATAAACTTTTCTTACATTCTATATTGTTATAATTGTTCTATTTTATTATTTTCTTATAATTGTTAATCTCTTATTGTTATTGTAATTTTCTCTAATAAAAATAGGAATCTAGATTTATATCCGTCACATAACTTTATTACAGTCTATATTGTTATAATTGTTCTATTTTATATATTAAAATTATCATGATTTCCTGTTAATCTTTTATTGGAAATAATAAGATCTAATATAAATAACAATCTTATATCCGTCACATATTTTTTATTACAGTCTATATTGGTATAATTGTTCTATTTTATTATTAGTTATAATTGTTAATCTCTTATTGTGCCTAATAAGATCTACGGTAGGAACGAATCTTCTATCCGTCAATAACTTTTATTACAGTCATATTATTTATTTGTTCTATTTTATTATTAGTTATTATTGTTAATCTCTTATTGTGCCTAATAAGATCTACGGTAAGAACGAATCTTCTATCCGTCACATAACTTTTATTACAGTCTATATTGTTATAATTGTTCTATTTTATTAATAGTTATTATTGTTAATCTCTTATTGTGCCTAATAAGATCTACGGTAGAACGAATCTTCGCATATCCATCACATAAATTTTTTTTACAGTCTATATTGTTTAATTGTTCTATTTTCTCATTAGTTATAATTGTTAATCTTTATTGTGCCTAATAAGATCTACGGTAAGAACGAATTTATCCGTCACATAACTTTTTTATTACAGTCTATATTGTTATAATTGTTCTATTTTATTATTAGTTATTATTGTTAATCTCTTATTGTGCCTAATAAGATCTAAAAAAAACGAATTTTCTATCCGTCACATAACTTTTATTACAGTCTATATTGTTATAATTGTTCTATTTTATTATTAGTTATTATTGTTAATCTCTTATTGTGCCTAATAAGATCTACGGTAGAACGAATCTTCTATCCGTCACATAACTTTTATTACAGTCTATATTATTATAATTGTTCTATTTTATTATTAGTTATTATTGTTAATCTCTTATTTTGCCTAATAAGATCTACGGTAAAAACGAATCTTCTATCCAAAACATAACTTTTAATTACAGTCTATATTGTTATAATTGTTCTATTTTATTATTAGTTATTGTTGTTAATCTTATTATTTCTAATAAGATCTACGGTAGGAACGAATCTTCTATCCGTCACATAACTTTTATTACAGTCTATATTGTTATCATTGTTCTATTTTATTATTATAGGTTTTGTTAATCTCTTATTGTGCCTAATAAGATCTGTTCAGTTAGGAATATTGTTAAATCTTCTTTTCCGTCACATAACTTTTGTTGTTTCAGAAACTATATTCTTATAATTGGAATCTATATTGTTATATAGTTATTAGTTATTGTTGCATGCTTATTGTGTCCTAATAAGATCTTCTTCTTCTTCGAATCTTCTATCCGTCACATAACTTTTTATTACAGTCTGTTTTTATAATTTTCTTTTTTATTATTAGTTGTTAATTTTTTTTTCTTCCTCTTTTTTCCATTTTGTATCCTTTTTACTGTCTCTTTTTGTTCTATTTATTTATTTCAAACACTTTTTGCTTTTCATTTTTTTTCTCTGAATGACTAATATATTTTATGCATTCTTTTCTCAATGATTCCTTTTGCGTTCATATATTCTTTTATTTAAATTCCTAGTTGTTTCACCTATGGATGGTTTGTGATTATTTTCAAGTTTTAGATTGTTTTGATTTTATTTTGTATTACTTGAAATGTCTAGAAAATGTCTAGAAAATGCTCTAATTTCTGAGTCCTTCACGGTCATTTTACGCCCAGTATTACGCATGACATCAAATTCCTTAACACAGCTACCGTTATTAAAATGAAAGATGTTAAGACAAACAAATGTAGGAGAAAGCTGAATAAGGTAACCTGGGTTACGCATCTAGATCCATCGGACGCTAAACACTTGAATTTAAATTTAAAATTAAGCGGGTTTCTATATTCAGCATTCAATATAAACAGGGTGTCCATCAAAAATTGACATCATTTTGTAGCTTAGCCAATTTTCTCTCAAATGATCTCAAATTTTAAATATTTAAAACAATGTGTAACAACTAAGTTGACTGTATGGACTTATCTCCATGAGAATCTACCAATTTGACTTTGTTCTTCGGGGCTATGTATCCCTCTCTTCCTACAAGCCTAGAGAAATTTAAGCATTAGAGAATGTTACGCAACACATGCTACAGTGTGTTTGGCAGCTGCTGGACTAACGATACGACGTTTCTCGTGTTACAATTGCTGCGCATATTGTGAAACTTTGTGAAATCGGTTATAGAATCTACCTCCTTTTGACTGTTCAATTTCGTTTGATGGGGAATGTACAGGAAGTAACTCCCTATTTTATGTATGAGGGGTGCTGACTTAACACCCAGTGACCTTTTTCTTTGAGTTTGGTTAAAAGAGGGAGTCTACTGGACCAAACCAGGACGTTGGAAGAACTTGAAGGGCGAATACAAAAAGTTATGTCTTCCCTGACACAAGACTTACTGGTGAAATCAGGTGAGGCAATGCCCGAAAGGACTGAGAAGCTTGTAAGGAAATCTTGGACCCATATCGAATTTTAAATAAAACCTCATGCTAAACGCTTTCCTCTCACATCCATTTCTTGTAAAAATTATAGTTAATACATAAATTATAAGTATTTTACAATGAGGAGTTACTTTTCAACCACCCTGTAGTTACTCAGATATTCACATTTTAAATGAGGCCAAATTTTTGGGGACACACTTATATATATATATATATATATATATATATATATATATATATATATATTTCAATAAAGGTGCAATTAATTTACAAATTCATGAATTATTCATACAAAAAACAAATATTTTAATGATTAATTGGCGAGAAATCCATCGTCGCGAACAATTCAAATAATATACAAAAACCCCGAACCTGTTTATGAATGAAAAGATCCTTGTTTTTATAAATTTCTGTTGCATAAGTTCTTATTATTTTTACAAGCTTTCGTCTGTTCCTCCAGACATCATCAGGTATGGAATAGATTTTGTTCTTGTTTTTACTCTCAATAATAAGAGGACAACGAAAATATATGTATATATATATATATTTATCTACTATTAATTTTACTGTTAATACATACACACACACATATATATATATATATATATATATATATATATTATCTACTGTTAATTTCCCTCTGAAAATTCTCCACTGCCTTAACCGGGTATTGAACTCACACTCTTTGGGTCCTGTCACTGGATCTAACCAACGCCTTTATCCACTGTGCCATGTGTCTTTGAGGACGTCTGGGTATGATTTTCTGGAAATTACCAGGAGATAACTGATAGCTGACATCCATCAAAACATGGCACGTGGAACTGGAACAGTCTACCCCAGTGAGCGAAATAAAGGGTTCAGTTCGACATTCCAACCACCTGAAGAAGGCCGGAGCGTACAACATTATTACGTTGTGATAAATATGGCGACAAAGATGAGGACAATAAAAGCCGAATAATGTCAATAATAGATACACACACACACACACACACACACATATATATATATATATACATTTCAACGTGTTTTATCACACACACACACACACACACACACACACACACATATATATATATATATATAGATATAGGGCGACATTTAAGTCTGCACTCAGAGACAATCTATCAGGCTACGATGATGATTGTGTCTAGCATGAAACAGTCTCTCGCTTCTGTGTGTTGACTTCAATATCTACTTTTATATTTACATACGCTCTAGCTCTGATATTGAGCACTTTATCCCATAAATATAACAAGCCTTAAAACTATATTTCTTCACACACACACACACACACACACACACACACACACACACACACATATATATATATATATATATATATATATATATATATATATATATATATATTAATAAATATACATGTACCTACGTTCGAAGTGTATATGTATATTTATTATTGATGTATATTTCCTTAAATAATATAAACAAAATTTTGTCTATTTATTTTCAAAAATTTTTTTCATAAAATGTCTGATAAGCTTGATAACATTATCAGACGAAGGAAAATCACCATATTGATACATGTTTTTTTTAATTCCATCTAAGCTTTTTGCTTACATATCCCATTATCAAAGATGACAATATATTAAACAATACACGGAAAAAACAAATCGCACCGCAGTTCGTGACGTCACACATGTCCACGCGAGAGTGAAAACGAGAAGTATTAAGTATGGGAAGCGGTTGGTATAAACCAATGGCTTCTGTTATCAATTATAGGCATTTAAGAATAGTCGTGGAGATTTCATAGTTTATTTTGTTCAGGTTAGGTTTCAACTGTTTTATGGTTATAGCTTCAAGAATTTTTAGTTTTTGTTTATTGTTTTCATCTTTACGTATACTTGTGTTTTCAACGAGGATTTTCCGGAATTATGTATGCGGCCAGGCACTATTGTTTTAAATGCCTAAAAAATGTTAGAGCTATCATTCAAATGTAGTGTCAAACGTCGTGAAAGCGAATTTGTGGTGTGACCAACATAAATATTATTTAATCCATTGGAGATACAATCTCCCAAATGGCACTTGAATTTGTGAACTATGTTGCTTTTTTGCAGATCGCTAACGTGGGTGGGAAAGAATCATTGCGAATAATTAAGTTGGATATACTAGATTTAGTGTAGTATATAATTAACTTAATTTTTTTTGCTAGGATCTATTGTAGATATTTAAATAGTATTTACTAATTTTTTAGTATATTTTCATCTTGTTTATAATTAGTATGCATTTGACTACGATATGGAGATTAATATATTTTTTTTTAAATTAAAAGTATTATGTTCTATTTGCTTAGTATTGAGACTTCCAAGATAGCATCTTATTTGTTCATCAACTATATAGTTTGGAAAGCTATAATTAATAATTATTTATTAATATCTACTGCTTAGCTCTGTCTAACTACATTTAGTAATGTTTTGTTTACATCTTATGTTAAGTTAAATATTTATTTCCTTACCTGTGTATGCACGCTAACGTATGTATATATGGTTACTAATATCTAGTTATTTGATTTATCTACCTCTATACCTATATATATATATATATATATATATATATATATATATATATATATATATATATACGTCTGATTGAATAATATAGACAAGTGTTGTCTATTTATTTTATGTAAATTCTTTTCATAACGTCTAATAAGTTTAATAACATTATCATTGAACGAAGAAAGAAATTAACAATATTGATCCATATTTTTTAATACAATCTAAGCTTTCGACTTACATTATCAAAGATGCCGTTTGCAACATATTAAGCAATATACGGACAAGACAGTGATGACAGTCTGTGAATGTTTACGTAGATGATTTCTAAGCAACGATAAACACGTGCACATAAGACGCTAGAAGCGAAAATCGCACCGCAGCTCATGACGTCACACATGACCACGCAACAGTGAATTGGAGAAGTATGAATTATGGGAAGCCTTTGGTATAAACCAATGGCTTTTGTTACCAATTATAGACATATGAGATGCGGTGCGATTTTCGCTTTTATAATATAATAAAAAAGTTCAAACACTAATATTCCATGGTTATAATTTATTACATTAGAAACGTAATCACGATCCAATTCATCTGATGAATTGGATCGTGATTATAATTCCAATGTAATAAATTATAACCATAGAATATTAGTGTTTGAGCTTTTTTATTATATTATTACTCTATCCTGGGCATTGAGTTCTACCTGGATTCTATCCTCTTGGAAATTTATTTATACAGATTCATATATATATATATATATATATATATATATATATATATATATATATATATATTTTAAATATGTTATATATATATATATATCTCGCTCTCTTTCTCTCTCTCTCTCTCTCTATATATATATATATATATATATATATATATATATTGACCACTAATATTATCACTATATTAAAACATTGTTAAATATAACAGACAACGAATATCTATTATGTTTTATCATGAGCCGTTCCAAGCGTCGTATAATAGCTTTAGTTTCAAGAGAAAATAAAGACAAAAGGATATCGTCGTATAACAAACTTTTATATAAACAAAACAGGATATCATCTTTGATGGTGAACATCTCTATTGTAATGTCCATATGATGATGTAATGTCCATATTCAGTCACCCCTCCCACGAGGGTGTCATGTGGCACAAGGCCTTTTTAACGTGGGCATTCCGAGCCCGTGGGCTCGGCCAAAAATATGCCCATTGAACCCGTATAAACGGGTTCAGGGCCGGTTTTACCTCCCCGAAGGAGACTCTGCCCTTCGGCGTAGCCTCCTTCGAGTTCCTCCCGTCCGTAGGAAGAGAGTACAACCGAACAGTCGGTAGTGAACTACTGACTGACTCAAGACTACTTAAGACTATTACAATTTGGTGTAAAAGCAAGAGAAATATGTTGAAAAAAATACTAGTCAAAAATTAAGAATAACTGAGAAGGCTTCATTTAAATAATTCAGACAGCATAATACGATTACTAATTAGTGTAAAAGAGAAATAAGATGAAAGAAATACTAGTCAAAAATCAATAACTGACAATACTTCATTGAGTAAATTAAGGCAACTGAAGATTATTATTACTAGTTGTAAATGCAAAAGAAATAAGATAAAAGAAATACTAGTCGAAACTTAATAAAAATTGACATTGCTTCATTTAAGTAATTCAGACAACATAATACGATTACTAATTGGTGTAAAAACAAGAGAAATAAAATGAAAGAAATACTAGTAAAAAATTATTAATAATTGACAAGAAATTTAGAGAAGTTAAGACTATTATTACCTCGTATAAAAGCAACAGAAATAAAATGAAAAATATACCAGTAAAAAGTTAATAATAATTGCTAATAGTTCATCTAAGAAATTCAGACAACTTAAGACTATTACTACTTTGTGGAAAAGCAAATGAAATAAGATGAAAGAAATACTAGGGAAAAATTAATAAGAATTGACAAGGCTTCATTTAAATAATTCAGACAACATAATACTCAGTGGCGTAGCTAGAGTAAACGTCACCCGGGGCGGTCCGCTCAGATGTCACCCCAATGACCCCGATTCACCCTATGCTGAATGGTTAGCTGTAGCTAAATTTTCATACATGCTCTACCTCTACTTTACTCTACTGACCGGTACGTTACTGTTTACATGTATGATCCAAGACAAAATCCAATACCACAAAATAATCAGTTCAAATCAAAAGCTGAAAACATTGCTATTTTTCCTACTCAAAAAATTTCCCAACAATTTATTAGAAAATTTCTGACAGGGGTGCAAAACTGGGGGGGTCATAAATTATTTCTGGGGGTCATATGTCCGCCTGTGAAACCCTGTGTCTCCACCACTGTTTTCAGACTATTTTTGGCACCTTAGCCTGATTGAAAAATTTTGTTGGGGGTGACATTGTGTCACCCCTCCTGTGCTGGCTACGCCACTGATAATACTATTAGTAATTGGTGTAAAAACAACTGAAATTTGATGAAAGATATACTCATCAAAAATCGATAAGTGACAATACTTCATCGAATAAATTAAGACAACGGAAGACTATTATTATTTCTTGTAAAAGTAAGAGAAATAAGATGAAAATACTATTAAAAAATGAATAATAATTGACAGAGCTTCATCGAAGAAATTCAAGCAACATCGTTTGTGTAAAAGAAATTAGCCTTTCTATCAGGAATACGAACAAATTTGTTGGCAGCCAGAAGACAATAGACACTCACTAGTTATCTCTATTATTTTATTATCGACGTTAAATCAGAATTTATGGCTATGTTGAATTCTGCTCGACACGTAATTTAGTCGTAATAAAATTGTTAAAAGTCTCATATTATAACAGGTATATAGACACGAACGAAATAAATGAGGCAACGGCGTTTATATTTCGTGGCGGAAGGCATTACAGATTTTATTATTTTTAAAATACTGCTGGAAAGCGTTTGAAAAAGTACGTCACAAAAAAAAAAAAAAAAAAAACTGTTGGTACTGCCAGGAAATACCGGGTGTAACAGCAAAATTGTCCAAATCGTGTAACAGCAAAATTGTCCACTTGTTAGATTGAGCTTTGGACCGTTGTATCTTAGAAATGATTAAAGATATCTTACTGGAATATAACACTATTGGACTCTACTTTGAGCAATAAGAATGTATAATTATTCTCCAAGCTTAACAGAAGAATAAGGTGAAATCGATCATAAACGAAACTGACATTTTCATCATTAATTAATTAATCATAGTTAAAGTTCGAATCTGATGAAGGAGTGAAATATAAGGTTAATATATATATATATATATATATATATATATATATATATATATATATATATTTGCCCTCTCTCTCTCTTTATATATATATATATATATATATATATATATAAAGAGAGAGAGAGAGAGAGAGAAAAGATATATATATATATATATATATATATATATATATATATATATCTTGCCCCTATCTATATATATATATATATATATATATATATATATATATATATATAGAGAGAGAGAGAGAGAGAGAGAGAGAAATATATATATATATATATATATATATATATATATATATATATATAGAAAGAGAGAGAGAGACAGGGCATATATATATATATATATATATATATATATATATATATATATATATATATATATATATATATATATATAAACTTAATACTACCTGTCGAAAGTGTGAAATTTCATTTCATCTTTTGTTTCATTTTTGGAAGTGTTATCTGATGATCCAGTGTACTTTTAAAAGGGCTCTGGTGAAATAAATTATTATAATTGAACCTTAAAGTGGTCTGTTTTTTTTTTTTTAAATTATTAGCTCTGAATTTACATTGAACTCTCAGGATTTAATCCTCCTTGGTAATACTCATACGGATTACCAACTTTTTTAATAAATTAACTATATATATATATATATATATATATATATATATATATATATATATATATTTGCCTTCTCCATTCTTCTAACTTCTGTCCTGGAGTAACAAGATGCCTCACAGGTTTCACGTACGATTTAATTTTTAAGTCGTTTTTCACTGATCTCTCACGTGCCAAATGTCTTATGGATTGAGTTGGATCTTTTCTAATTGATCCCTTTAGCTGTAAGTTGAAATGATGATCCCTCTTCCTGTTGTGACCTCCTGATCCAGTTTTCTTCTCTACTGTTCCCTCTTTTTTAAACTTATTCACCCTTCACTTGATGGTTCTTGAACTGACTTTGAAGATGGAAACCAGAGTATGAATTCTGGTACCATTACTGTAGGCCTGAATGATCTTTTTCCTCTCACCATTGCTAATTTGGGAAGACACTAGGGCTAACATGAAACGATTTTAACCTGTTCTTTACTAGTGGAATAGCTCAAAGGGTTTTTCACTGATTCTTACAACAAACGTCTTATCTGAAAACCTGGAAAAAAGAAACTGAATTAGTTCAGTGGTTTGTTAGATATTAAATATTTTGTGGGATGGATAATTATGCTGTTACACGATTTGAACAGTTTTGCTGTTACAAAATATATATATATATTAGCGGCTTCCCATACTTAATATTTCTCGTTTTTCACTCTCGCGTGGTCATGTGTGACGTCACGTGCTGCGAAGCGATTTTCGCTTCCTTGTCTCGTAAATACGAGTTTGTCGTTACTTTGAGCTTATTCAAGCAGCAAAGGCGGGCTTTTATTGTAGTTTTGTCTGTGTGTCATCTTTGATAATGGCTTATGTAAGCCGAAAGCTTAGATTGGATTTAAACATGTATCAATATGGAGTTTTCCTTTCGTCTTTCAACGATAATGTTATTAAGCTTATCAGACAATATGAAAGGAACTTACCTAAAATAAATAGACATAACTTGTCTATATTATTTAATAAACATGCATTAATGAAAAAATTGCTGCCGAAATATACACAATATATATATATATATATATATATAGTTGACTCTCCCGTCGTATTCGACGTATGAGGTTCAAGCAGCTCAGTTCCTAGGAACCGACAGCCCAGACACCAGCATATGAGATTTGGTTATAGTGGTGAAGGTTTCGTGCAGGACCATCCACACTTTTTGAAGGGCCGATTACAGAGATCTGGTGCACTACGTGCAACAAGGTCCCCAAACGATCCTCCGCAGGTTTTGAATTCAGAGTTGTCCTTCTCTTAGACCAATTGCCATCCAAGGCTATAGAACCCAATCTGTCCTGCTATATACTCATAACTGTGATATATATATATATATATATATATATATATATTTGATACGATAAATAATGATACAAAATAATGTTTTCCAATTCGTTTCTGTCTATTGAGAAAAACGAGTTTAAAGATTAAGTTCAGGTTCAAACACGTAATATTGGAATTTCATTCCGGTGATCAGTGAAAGCCTTATAGCACAACCTCACAAAAATTTATAGTTTAATGAAGCTTCGCAAATTGTATCTGGGCAAGATACATGTCACAAACACATTATTAATAAATCATTGTACCATCAAATATGACATTCATTGACTTCAACGGGAAATTATACTATTATAAAACAATTTAGCTATATTATGATGTAATAAATTATACAGTGCGGTAGTTTTAATGTGATTTTCAATAAACAATGCAAATTTAAATCATTTTGTCTTATAATTTGTGTCAAGCAGTTTTATGGTGTTTATTTAGTTTTTGTTTTATTAATTACTAGCAGTAGAGCCCGGCGTTGCCCGGGGATGTAACAGTAAGAGATAGATCAAGTATCGACCATCATAAAGACTGAAAAATAAAATTGACAAAGATTATTGTTTAAGGTTGATGGACACGCATGTCTTAATTAGTTTTTTTTTGTTTTTTTTTACGAATTGGTCAAACCCAAACTTAAAAAAAAACATTGTTTTTAATCGTTATGAGTCTCTACCGATTGAATAGAATGTTATTATAAACAATTGTCTTGTAAATGGAATTTTTAAAGCATTCTGAATGTAAAAATAAAGAAAAAAGTGTGCAAGACAATAAGAAACACTACCTGCCAAGAAAAGTGAAGTTTTGTTGAAATCAGTTGAAAAATGTAGGAAATCCGATCCCATATATAAACGAACACACACACAAACAACCTGGGTTTTATAATAAGTATAACTCGATATGAGTTGTCCCTCTTTCATCGTGTTTTCAAATTGATTTCGTGCAAAAACAATTGTGTTTTTCCAATTTTTGGCGCTGTCAGAACCACCGCAAGGTAATTTTACGTAGTCCTGTGAAGTTTTGTTGAAATCGGTTGAAAAATGTAGGAAATCCGATCCAATATATAAACGAACAGACATACACACACATACACAACCTGGGTTTTATAATAATTATGATTTAGATTGCTCCCTCAATAGTTTTAAAGAAGAAAAAAATTGGTGAAGATTACTTCTTGGAGAGGTGCGTTTCTGTAGAACAGATGAATATCGTTTTCGATTTCAAATTTTTTATTGGATTAATATCTGTAAAGATTGAGGATCGTCCCGATAAATTTGGTGTCTTTAAAAACTATCAAAGTCTGCAGGAGCTCACAGACTTTTTTTTTTAATTCTCATTCAGTATGTTGACCTGAAAATGATCTAACAAATCTTCTTCATTGAGTAGCCCATTTTGTGACCTTTTACAATTTTTTACTTAACAAATACAGTAAAAGAATTGCTTATTTTGCGTGTGATGATAGGTTAGTCCTCCAAGATGTCTTTTTAATTCTACTCTCGTTCGTCCTATATTCATAAAACATCCCCAGTCCCGCCATTTCAAACCTTCACGGACCCGCCAAAACACATACACAGGTTTATCACTTGTTTCCTGTTTAGGATTGCGTTTCCGATTCCTTATAAAATATTTTCAATGTCTTTCACTTCCAATATTCCATTGCGTCTTAGTGGCATTATCGTCTTGCAGAGAGTGAATTGACAGGTTCTTTCCATAAGCTACTGCTTCCTGGGACTGACTCCCGAGTAAATGCTTCTCCGATCGCTCCAATTTTAATCTTTTAGTGTTTGAAGTCAATCGTTATCTTTATCCTCATAATCTAAACTTCTTATATCCCTCCTCCTATGTTGATACAACCTCATTCTCTACAATGAGTGGATCTTGGACTTTGTATTGGGCAACAATTAATAAACAGTAATTCTTACGCTCATAGAACAACCTTATTATGTAACCCTCTACCTTGAGTGGCTCTTGAGTCTTGTATTGCATGAACTGTTTTTGATTTTATAATGTTTTGACGAGCTACATTCCTGAGTTCTACTAGTTTAGACCTTCGCATCTAAGACCCGCTGGACCATATTCATTGGAATTAATCATCCCCATTCAATTTGTATTCCATTAGTAGGAGCAGATAGGTTTTCCTATCGTCCGGTTCACACTCCTCCCCGGTCTTTTGAACAGGAGTAGATGTTTATCCCTTGATCCGGGTTTAGGATTGGGTTTCCGATTCCTAATAAAGTATTTTCAATCTCTTTCATTTCCTGTAGCCTCCTGCGTTTTAGGGACATTATCGCCTTGCATGGGGTCAGTTGACAGCTTCTTTTCAGGAGGAGCTACTTCTGTGTGGGATTGACTCTCGTGCTTCTCCTATCGCTCCAATCTTAACCTCTTCATGTTTGAGGTCAACAGTTATTTTATCATCATCGTCTAAACATCTTAAACCCCTCCTCCTACGTTGATACATCATCATCCTCTACATTGAGTGGTTTTTGGGCTTTGTATGTGGCAACGATAAACGATAATTCTTACGCTCACAGAACCTGATTCAGTAACCTTCTACCTTGAGTGGCTCTTGGGCCTTGTATTGCTTGAACAATTTTTGATTGATTTTATAATGTTCTGACGAGCTACATCCCTGAGTTCCACTAGTTTAGACCTTCGCATCTAAGACCCGCAATGCCATATTGACTGGGATGAATCATTCCCATTCAATCTTGTATTCCATTAGTAGGAGCAGGTAGGTTTTCCTATCGTCCTGTTCACACTCCTCCCCGGTCTTTTGAACAGGAGTACTGGTTTATCCCTTGATACAGATTTAGGATTGGGTTTCCGATTCCTTATAAAGTATTTTCAATCTGTTTCACTTCCAATAATCTTAGTGGCATTATCGTCCTACAGGGAGTGAATTGAGAGGTTCTTTCCAAATTGTATATGGACAAAATGCATGGCACAAGCACATTATTACATAATCATTGTGCCATCAAATGAAACATTCATTTACTTTAAAGAGAAATTATACTATTATAAAACAATTTAGCTATATTATAATTCGGAGGACGAATATTTTCTGTGAAAATTTCTCGGACATTCAGGCCGGTAAATGTTGCTTAATACTGTTTATTATAAAACAGAGCATTTACTTAAATATTTGTATCTATAAAAGAATATATAAACATATAAATGTCTTAAAATAATTGTCGGACTTTGTCCATTTCATAATAATGTGACGTCATTTGTTTACATTTGATACGCCATATGAATGTACGTGAGAGATTCATGGAAGATTGAAGTTCAAATACAGTAAATTCGACCTTGCTAACCGAATGCAACTCTGTTGCCAAATCAGTAAAGGTACGTTAAGCTAAATGACGCTTCCGTATAGGATGCAGGTTCGAATCCTGTCGGAGAACGAATATTTTCTATGAAAATTTCTCGGACATTCAGGCCGGTAAATGTTGTTTATTATAAACAGAGCATTTACTTAAATATTTGTATCTATAAAAAGAATGTATCAACATAAAAATGTCTTTATATATATGCACGTTACATTGAATACTACAGACAAGGTACTTTGATTTTGTTTTTTATACAATTTCTCATGCGATCTAATAATTTCTTTCTTTTCAGATGATAAATTATGTAAAAACTGTCCGAATGTTCTTTTAATCCGAGCGCTTTCGGCTATACATTTAGCCATTTTCAAGGATGAAATATTTTAATTGTTAAATAAGAAATAGTTTGTATATATTTATATAATGTTTTCAATTTTCAAAACACGGTCAAGATATTGTGTCCATGTTCATAGTTGATATGATTAAGTGTTGTTTTTTTTTTATTAATAAGGCTTCCATTATTTTTAGCCTTGTTTTGCATGTAGAGGATGCTAATATACTTGTGTTGTCAACAAGTATATTACAAATAGTGTCTGGTAGGTCTCCATGAATATTTAAATGAGATCTAATTGAGCTATGATCAGAAAGGTGTAGAGTGAGTCTGCGTGTCAAACATATTGTAGTGTGGCCTATATAATTATTTACGAATTTTGATTGATCAGGAATGCAATTTAAACCCGTAACTAATATTTGTTCTATTTAATTTTTTTCTAGGAGGTGAATTATTAGATCACATGAGAAAATGTATAAAAAATAAATCAAAGCACCTTGTCTGTCGTATTCAATGAAATGTACATGAAAGAAGGATTGCTGCCTAAATGCGCGCGCGCGCACACACACACACACACACACACACACACACACACATATATATATATATATATAAACCGAATGGGTAATTCCAAGGAGGATGAAATCCTGAGAGCTCAATGTGAATACAGAGCTAATATTTAATGAAAAACAGACCACTTTAAGGTACCATTACAATAATTTATTTCACCAAAATCCTTTTTAAAGGACTCCGGATCATCTGGTAACACTTCCAACAACGAAATGAAAGGAAAAAATGGGATTAGAAATTGATGGTTAGTGTAATTTCTGTAATTTAACAGGGGGGTGAGAGTTGTAGTTATATATATATATATATATATATATATATATATATATATATATATATATATATATCAGAAATAGAGCGTATGTAAATATCGAAGTGGACATTGAAGTCACCACCCAGCGACAAGAGCAATTGTCAGGCACATAGACTGACGATTGCGGTTAAGCATGAAATAGACTGCCGCCATGTCGTTTAAGCATGAAGCAGATAGCCGTTTCCTTGCATCGCTTTCTCTTGATATCATGCTTTTGTCTTTACAAAAATCAGATCAGACTATGAACAGAGTATTGCTGTCACGCCTGGGCTTTTTTTTCTGGCCAGTCCTCACTACCCAGTCTTGGCAGATTTCAAAACCGATTACGCGGCCATGTGGGTGATGACCTATTTTCGACCTTGCAACCCCTATCCCTCAGATGAATCTTTTCTAGCCTATCTATCGCTATTATTATGGCAAATGTTCAATGGAGCTATACATTCTTTAGTTTTACTATTTCATAGCTTCACAGCTACACAGCGTTACATCATCCTCATTCCGTTCGTATAACGAGGAAGTTTCAATGAGACAGCTTCATCTCCAGAACTATTTTGTGGAAAAGACTCCCGAGAGGATGCTTTCTCGATCACTACTATCTCAATCTCTTCAAGTTTAGGTTCAAATGACATTTATTCTACATATCGTCATAATATGAATTTCTTACTTATTCCTTTCTCCTCCTGTACGTGCTGACAAAATCTCATTCATTATTCCTCTTGAGTGGCTCTTGGGCCTTGTAATGGTTGAAATTAAGTTTAAGAAATAGAATCTGGAGAATAGACGTTTCTATTTCTGTTTTCATAGCTATTTAAATTACAATCTCTTTCAGGTAATATGGTAATTTCTGAGGGTAACGGAACTCCTGGAAATAGTCGTGTGGGGTAATGACAAAAAATATTTGCCACCTGCTGATCTAAGTCAACTTTAAATTTGTGGTGTCATTTGATATAGGCGTACCCACCTCTTCAAAAAAAAAAAAAAAAAAAAGAAAAAAGGATAAAACGTACGAGGTTCTTTCCGGAGGTTTTGAGACTTGGTTTTAGGTGAGTGTTAAGGGTCCACCCCTTTTTTATACAAGTGGACTCGCCCAGTGTGTACTTGTACTGTTGCCGGTGAATACCCGGACGTGAGAGAGTGAGAGTGAGAGTGTGAGGTAACCGCTTTGTAGGAGTCACAGTTGCGAGCACGTAGACTCAAAAGGAAGTCATACTTCGATACTGAATTTCCCAGACTGTATATATATTATTATTGCTACTAACCGCATTTCTGGATCTACTAACCGTATTACCAATTGTATTATTACGTCAGTACATTTATTTGTTATATTTCATTCCTGTGTTTCTCATTCATTTGAGACCGGATTTCATCTCGGAATCCACAACAAATATCTTGCAGTTCAAGCAGGTTTTTGTGACGTACAATATTAAACGATTTTTTCATAATCTATAAAACATAGGTATACATCATTTTGCCTTTCTTTTGTACTTATATATATATATATATTTTCAGTTAACAGTATGAAAACAGCGTTCTCTAAATTCTTCCAGTTGCTAAGGACATTTTGTTTTTGTTATTATTAGTTACTTTGTTTAAATAAATTCATTTCGTTTTTTTGCTTGGAGAAAGTCCACATTGGACGAAACGCGTCAGCAATAACTACAGTTTTCCCATTGTCATTTATATTTATAAATATTGTCTTTTCTACAGGTTAACTCCGAGAAATGTTCATATATATATATATATATATATATATATATATATGTGTGTGTGTGTGTGTGTGTGTGTGTGTGTGTTTGTGTGTGTGTGTGTGTGTGTGTGTGTGTGTGTGTACCAACTGAAACAGCAAAATTGTCCAAATCGTGTAACAGGATAATTATCCATCCCACAAAATGTTTAATATCTAACAAACCACTGAACTAATTCAGTTTCTTTTTTCCAGGCTTTCAGATAAGACATTTAGCCATCTTGACATCATTTGTTGTAAGAATCAGTGAAAAACCCTTTGAGCTATTTCGCTAGTAAAGAACAGGTTGAAATCGTTAGACGAGAGATACACTGATACAATGAACAGTGAGAGAGTAAGAGTGTGAGGTAACCGCTTTGTAAGAGTCACAGTTACAAGCACGTAGACTCTAAGGAAGTTCTACTTCGAGACTGAATTTACCAGATTGTATATATATATTAGTATTGCTACTAACCTCATTTCTGGATCTACTAACCTTATTACCAATTGTATTATTACGTCAATACATTTATTTGTTATATTTCATTCCTGCGTTTGTCATTCATTTGAGACCGGATTTCATCCCGGAACCCACAACAGTGAGGTACCCCTAACTGTCCTAGATGTTTGTCGTTTTAATATATAGTTACTATACATCTAATAAGCTTACCTGCCAACTTTTGGTATTTTGAATGTAACTGAGATATTGATACAAACGTTAATGCCCTTTTCTTTAAAAATTGCTCTAACAGAGAATATTTATAAAAACGGTACTTTAGTTATTCCCCCAAAAAAAAAATTCGCTTGAAGAAGGAACAGAGCTTGGTACTTTAATTCAAATAATTATATTGAAGTTTTCAGCCCTTGTTTTGAAACAGGAGAACTCTTATGTAGCGATGGAATCATATTTTTAAATAAATATATATATATCTATTATGAAATGGACAAAGTCCGACAATTATTGTTAAGACATTTTTATGTTTATACGTTCTTTTTATAGATACAAATATTTAAGTAAATGTTCTGTTCAGTATTAAACAACATTTACCGGCCTGAATGTCCGAGAAATTTTCACAGAAAATATTCGTCCCCCGACAGGAATCGAACCTATCTCCTACACGGAACCGTCATTTAGCTTGACGTGCCTTTACCGATTTGGCCACGAAGGAGCGTCTGGTTAGCAAGGTCGAATTTACTGTATTTAAACTACAATCTTCCATGAATCTCTTACGTACATTCATATCTGTTCATGACGTATCAAATGTAAACAAATGACGTCATACATTATGAAATGGACAAAGTCCGACAATTATTTTTAAGACATTTTTATATTTATACATTCTTTTTATAGATACAAATATTTAAGTAAATGCTCTGTCAGAAGACGAATATTTTCATTCAGGCCGGTAAATGTTGTTTAATACTGTTTATTATAAACAGAGCATTTGCCTATAGCTAGTAACCTAACAGGTGCAACAACCCCGGGTCAGGGTGGACCTGGAAACACCAGCAATTAAGAGGTGATTAAAC
Source organism: Acanthosepion pharaonis (assembly GCA_903632075.3). Taxonomy (NCBI): domain Eukaryota; kingdom Metazoa; phylum Mollusca; class Cephalopoda; order Sepiida; family Sepiidae; genus Acanthosepion; species Acanthosepion pharaonis. Next base: position 305,922 of record CAHIKZ030000925.1, on the reverse strand, counting down.
GCTCCTCAAAACCTCCTTAATCTTAATCTGCTCAAGTCTAGGGTTAAGAGTTATCTTTCGCTACTATCCGTATAAACTATCCTTTAACGTAACCATCTCCCCCGAGTGGACTCTGTACCTTGTACAAGGCGAACCTTACTGTATTGGCAAACCTTGCTGTCGGGTGTAGTTTATCGTCTTACCAGGACGCTCATTATTAATGTTTCTGTTCCTAATTCTTCCACATCCTGTAACTTCTTGCGTTTTAGTGGCTTTACTACCTTGCTTGGGGTGATACCGATTAATATATATATATATATATATATATATATATATATATATATAAATATGAAAGTGAACATAGAAGTCAACACAGAGATGACAGTCTGTTTCATGCTAGACGCAATCGTCAGGCCGCGAGTGTTGGATTTTTTCTCGACTACTTATACATATGGGTCAGTGGTGCATTGTGGGTAATTCATTCTGGCAGTTGTTTTGGCGGGAGTGGCTTATTTATTTATTTGGATTAAATTAATTTAATTGTTTTTTACTTTCATTTTTTATTCTATATATTTATTTATTCGTTTCTGTTTTCTATGTTTTATTAACCTAGTAGAATAATGCGGAGATTTGTTTAGGTCGCTTATTTAATAGTTTGTTTTTGACTGGAACGATAAAGCTATTTATTCGTCCAATTTTTGGATTGATTGACGTAGTCTATTCTACGATTTTCCGGCGAACAGTTTTTAATTTGTTTATTATTTTCTTTATTTATTTGGATTGATTATTTCATTTGTTTTTTCCTTATTTATGTTTATTTTTATTAGTTCTAATGGTTATTTTGGCGGTAGCGATTTGTTGATTTGATCATTTATTTATTTATTTGGATTAATTTTAACTTCTTTTTTCTTATTTGTTTGCTTATTTTCATTTATTTTTTTGAATATTTTTATTTTCTCTATTCGGTTTTCGATTTTTGAGTAACGTAGACATTTTTTTAGCTATCAGTTATAGCTATTTTCTCGTCTAATTTTTAGATTGATTGTTGTAGTCTATTCTAACGGTTATTTTGGCGGGGTTGGTTTCTTGATTTGTTTATTATTTAGTTTATTTATTTATTTGTTTTTTTTTCATTTATTTTATGTATTTATTTTCTATTTTAATTTGTTCTATTTCGTCTATTTTAACGGGAGTGATTTGTTAATTTGTTTATTATTTGCTTGGGTTAATTTATTTTACTTGTTTTTTATATTATTTTTCTTTTTTCTTTTCAGTTTTCTTTTTTTAAGTAATTTAGTAAAAATTTGTTTTCATGTCTGCATTTTGAGATGAATTCAGATCGTTTATTTAGTAATTTATTTTGGTCTGGGAAGCTAATAAGAGCTATTTTTTCCTCCAAACAAAGTTTGCAGGTTTTGGATTGATTGTTATAGGTTGATGAGCTTTTCCTAATTTTCCAAGATATTTTTGCTGTGATTTGCATTTTGTTTTTAATTTCCCAGATATACTTAGAAAGCATTGTGCTGTTCGCGTATTTATTATTTGTGAAAGATGTTTTGTGTGCGTAGTTTCTTTGCTTCCAGGGTTCTTGATTTACTCCTATGTATACTTTTTCTTCATTATCTGGTGATTTTACCCTGGCTTGGTATATTACGTTGTTTTGTAGCCAATTACCGTTTAAGGGACATTCATTCTTTATTCTACAGTTACACATGTGTTTAATTTGTTCAGGTGGTTTGCTGATAGTTTTTCTGTTGTGCCATGCTATTATTTGTGCTATGTTCTCGGTGCAACTGTAGCTGATTATTACAGTGTTTTTATTGAATATTTTGTATAGAATGCTTGATTCCGGGAAGTGTTTGTTTAAGATTTTGAAGAATATTTTACCTACGTTTGATTTTACGTTTTTGCTGTACGATGGGTTGAACCATATGATAATTCTCTCCCTGTTGGCCTTTTTTTGGCTCTGTCGTGGGTATGTGAGTGTTGCCGGGAATCCACTATCTTTTAGGGCTGTTTCGTAGTCTTTCTTAGCTTCGTTAAATATAGTTTCATTGGAAGAATTGTCGGAAAGCCTGCGGTTAATCGATTTTGGTACCTGTTTGATTATTGAAGAAATACTTTTATATCTATATTTACATACGCTTTATCTACGATATTGAGCACTTTATCCCATAAATATAGCACACCTTAAAACTATATATATATATATATTTCATTATTACTATTATTATTATTAGTAGTAGTAGTAGTAGTAACAGTGTTAATTTTTATATCTCGTAATCGGAGAAGGGCAATTGTGGTTTTTGAATAACTGACAAGAGGAAGAAAATTAATGAGGGTATAGGAGTAGTTGGCCGTGAAGTCGACTAAAATTGTATCAGGAACAGAAAGTATACCGAAATTATTATTTACTCGCCTATAAGCTATGCTAGTTTCTACGTAGGGCTTTTGGGTCTTTTGCCTTTTGCCTTCAGCATCCGATGTACCTAAAAGTTAGAAGAATTTAAAAATAATGAAATTCTTTATTCGATACTTTAATTCGGCATAATCTTTCTTCGTATACACAACCGATCTACGTAGTTTGTTTACATTTATTTCGCGTGCAGTTTTTATTTTAAAAATTTTTTTAAGCATTTCACCCAAAGCAAGGCGCGAAAGCCACCAGCACGCTGGGGGGTAACAGAGAGTGAATGTGAGGGAAAAGACTATGTATAGAGGGGACTGAGCAAAGAATAAAAAAAGAAAGGGGATCACAGCAGCAGCAGATGCCAACTGACGTTGCATTTAAATTTTTAAAGATTGTAGTTATTAGGGAAGCAAGTAACCGGAAGGGAGTTCCACTATCGGGAAGCGCGAGAAAAGAAACTGCTGGCGTAGAAGCGATGATGCATTTAACTATTCTACTGTAAAACGGTGGGACCCGGATGTCAATCTTGTAGCATGCTTAAATTCATGTAGTCGGACATTAGGGAAGATAGCTCATCAGAACAGTTGCCACAAAAATATTTGTAAAGACAGAGGGAAGCCACATGATGTTTATCAGAAAGTGACTGAAGCCGAGATGTCAAGTCAGGACCGATTACATTGCAGATCCTTCTTTGGATTTTGTCGAGAATGTCGAGACGAACAGCAGGGGCATCAGACCAGATATGGTAACAATATTCAAAGCACGGACGAATGGTATAATTTTTAAATGTATAAGACAGACTCTGACGAGAAAAAAACCATTTGGCACGACACAGTGAACCGACTTTCCTTGCAGTAGTTGCAGCTATTGATTCAATGTAACTGTCCCACTTCAAGTCAGTTGAAAACGTGAGGCCAAGAAGGCGCAGTGAGATACTCACACGGAGCCGAGCATCGACCATGCGGATAGGGACATGGAATTTACTCTGTGGCGGTTAAATTTTCTTTTAAAATCACTATTCTTTATGATCCCTTCACATAAATTAACTCATGAAAGTCATTAGAGAAACCGAACTATCTAATATTTCGAATGTACACGTGATAAAAAGAAGAAAAAACATATGAGCATCGTACCATGTCATGCTTAAGTTTTAATTTCGGCTTGATTAGACAATATCAATAACAAGCCAAATTAAAGTTAAACCTTCAATAAAGAATTGTTTTTCAAAACTTTCACTCTGTTCGATATTTAAATTTTGCTTTAAATGAGTTATTTATTTAATTTTTAACCGTGTTTGACTCCAGATTGTTTATGATTCGCCGAGATCAAAAAACGGACGGACGGACGGATGGACGGACATACGTTCACTGCGCTTTATTTATAGAGAAGATAGGTATTTGCTTCGATAACCGAGGAGAAGCTGGTCGTATAACTGTTATCGGCGCGGAAATTGAATTCAGCGTACCGAGTTCAATCCCTGCTCGTTTCTGTTTCGTTCATGTTAATAAAGACAGCAGGCCATCTTCCTCCCAGCTATGGGTTAAATTGCAGTACTCTGAGTTAATAACTAGTCTGAAGAGTGATGGGAACCGTTAGGTTTTCTTACCTTAGACACACCACTCCTTCTATGGCTGCAGCATTCACTGCCATATAGGATGATTAATATTACAAATCGCAGTTCAGCACTCTTTTCTTTGTTACTCTTGCTTCAAGTCTCTTCTTCATCTGTGAGGAAATTGTCCAGCATCCACTGCCATATAGGAGGATTGATATTACATAGCAGTTCAGCACTCTTTTCTTTGTTTCTCTTGCTTCAAGTCTCCTCTTCATCTGTGAAGAAATTGTCCACCATTCACTGCCATATAGGAGGATTGATATTACATAGCAGTTCAGCACTCTTTTCTTTGTTTCTCTTGCTTCAAGTCTCCTCTTCATCTGTGAGGAAATTGTCCAGCATTCACTGCCATATAGGAGGATTGATATTACATAGCAGTTCAGCACTCTTTTCTTTGTTTCTCTTGCTTCAAGTCTCCTCTTCCTCTGACTTATAGCAGCATTGATATTGCATAGTTGGATCATTATCCTTTTCGATCGATAGAAACGATTGAAGGAGTGGGGCAACTTTCTTTAATGAAAACCAGATTGAAGAATTCGTCAATGTTGTATTCAAAGCTAATTGTAGGGCTACTTGATAAAGTGGCAACAAATCATTGCAAATAATGATGGCTATATAAACGAATAAAATGTGAATTGTAATGTATTTTTTGAGGAAAGAAATTGATAAAGAAAACACAAATTATTTATAACTCGACCTACTAATTTTGTCATTTGCAATTACATTTACCAAATGTCGACGCAATTTTACCCATAGGCCGCTAAAAATCATGGCGCTTTTCATGAAAATTAAGCTGATCAGACTAAATAGACATCTTCCTTATTTCTGAATGTTTTCTTCTTCTTCATATACCGTGTCCCCTCAAGACATAGGCGATCATAGCTCTCCACAATTTCCTTTTCGTTGTAGCTCTTAATAAATTTTTGTTATGTCTCCTAAACCTTGTCCCGCCTTCCATTTGTTAAGCTCATTATGTTATGCATTTTTTTTCATCTGTCTCTCTTGCCTTCAATCCGTCTTGTGAGTATCAGATTTTCCAGGTCTTCTTTCCTCATTGTGCTCTAGTGATTTCAACTGTCTTTTCCTGATGTTAAGCATAAGTATCCTTTTTGTTTCCATTTTCTCTAAAATCTCGTCGTTTCTCATATTTTCGTTCAGTTGTATCCTCAGCATCCTTCTGTAGAAGCACATTTCTGTTGCTTTAAGTCTGAATGTTTTATCGGTCGGAAAAAATTGTTAACCTGTAAGTACGAGGTCGGGTTAATATAGAGGCTGTGGGTAAAATTCCTTGCGTATTTTTCATGAAACTCTTTTGCTGAGGGAGAATTGCATTTTCATGCTGCTAGACGATACCTTTCCTGCGCACTAACGATGCACATTACAGGTGTAATGCACCAATAGTTTGCTGGTTGACATTTAACGTCTGCAGTGAGTGTATCACATAGCCCTGAAAACTCACAATGGACCATATCTGTCATAACCCTCAATGATGGATGACAATTTCTGTGGATAAAATCCTGGTTTCAGTCTAGGGATTGGTTTTAACATCTTGTTCGTGCATAGGCAGGTGTTTTTACTTTCCTATCTACTGTAACAACGCAATTTCAATTACTTTAGAATTCAATCGACTGTCCTCATCTTGGTTGTTATAGGCAAAACGTGTCTGTTTTTCCGAGATGAGGAATTATCATTATTATACACTGATTTATTCAAACTATAATCCTCATCTTGGTTGTTTTAGTCACAACATTTCTGCTATTTTTCAAATGGGGTATTATCATTATTACAGACTGATTTATTCAAACAGTTATCCTCATCTTGGTTGTTATAGTCACAACATTTCTGCTATTTTTCAAATGGGGTATTATCATTATTACAGACTGATTTATTCAAACAGTTATCCTCATCTTGGTTGTCATAGTCACAACATTTCTGCTATTTTTCAAATGGGGTATTATCATTATTACAGACTGATTTATTCAAACAGTTATCCTCATCTTGGTTGTCATAGTCACAACATTTCTGCTATTTTTCAAATGGGGTATTATTATTATTACAGACTGATTTATTCAAACAGTTATCCTCATCTTGGTTGTCATAGTCACAAATATTTCTGCTATTTTTCAAATGGGGTATTATCATTATTACAGACTGATTTATTCAAACAGTTATCCTCATCTTGGTTGTCATAGTCACAACATTTCTGCTATTTTTCAAATGGGGTATTATCATTATTACAGACTGATTTATTCAAACAGTTATCCTCATCTTGGTTTATTCAAACAGTTATCCTCATCTTGTCCCAACATTTCAGCTATTTTTCAAATGGGGTATTATCATTATTACAGACTGATTTATTCAAACAGTTATCCTCATCTTGGTTGTTATAGTCACAACATTTCTGCTATTTTTTCAAATGGGGTATTATCATTATTACAGACTGATTTATTCAAACAGTTATCCTCATCTTGGTTGTTATAGTCACAACATTTCTGCTATTTTTCAAATGGGACTGTTATTTTATTCAAACAGTTATTCATTTTGGTTGTTATAGTTTTTCTGCTATTTTTCAAATGGGGTATTATCATTATTATTACAGACTGATTTATTCAAACAGTTATCCTCATCTTGGTTGTTATAGTCACAACATTTCTGCTATTTTTCAAATGGGGTATTATCATTATTACAGACTGATTTATTCAAACAGTTATCCTCATCTTGGTTGTTATAGTCCCAACATTTCATCTATTTTTCAAATGAGGAATTATCAATATTATACAATGATTTATTCAAACAGGTATACTCTTCTCGATTGTTTTAGTCACTAAATTTCTCCTATTTTTTTCAATTGAGGAATTATCAATATTATACAATGATTTATTCAAACTGTAATCCTCATCTTGGTTGTTAAAGTCAAAAGATTCCTGCTTTTCCGAGATGAGGAATTTTCATTGTCATACACTGTTATCCTCATCTTGGTTGTTATAGTCACAAAATGTCTTCTATTTCCGAAATTAAGAATACTTATTATACATGATTTATTCAAACAGGTATCCTCTTCTTGGTTGTTATAGTAACAACATTTTTTTCTATTTACAAGATGAGGAATTATCATCATTATATACTGATTTATTTCATCTGGTTGTTTGTATAACAATATTTCGGTCGCTATACCAACAGGTCTTTTTTTGTGGGGGTGTCTATCATATTTAGTAAATTAGGAATTCGAATCGAACCTTTTATTTCTTCTACGGGTTCATATTCTTCTAAAACCTCTCTCCATTCCTGGGAATATCCCGTGTAAATTAATTTTTCATAGTTAATTTATTCAGTGATGCCTCTTTTCCTATCTGAACCAGAGATTGAACTCGCCACCATCAGACAACTGCATTCATTTAACCAAAGCCTATATCTGCTAGGCCATTATCTAGAAGACGATGGGTGAAATTTGGTACCTAAAATCCTATTATCTTTCTTTTTTTTTACATTAAAATTAGATTTTCTCTGTACAAGGCCGGGAGCCACACAAGGTAGAGGGTTACAAAATAAGAGGCACGGCATGACATACCTGGCGGACTTAAGCAAGTGGATGATAGAACGTGGTCTGGGGAAGGAAGCAGAAGGAAGGAACTTGTTGAGAGCTGCAAGGGATAGAGGGAGGGGGAGAACCATGATCGCCTACGTCCTGAAAGGACATGGCATATAAAAAGAATGAAGCGAGTTAACCAGTACCCCACGCAGAGGTGACCAGAATGTCACATAATTTGAAGTTTGGACAAAAAAAAACAAAGCAAAAAAACAAAACAACAATAAAACAAAAAAAAAATAGCAAAAAGAAAAAACAAAGCTCTGATAAAAACAAGAAAAAAAAACCTTTAGTTTTAAATTCGTATCCATACAAAAACATTCTTGTGATTTCTCATTTTCCCAAAACCAACAACCAAAACCTGAATACACATGAATAAGTGGTTACTGCCTTTTAGCTAACAAATTTCATCTGTAAGCACACACACGCTCACAGTAAACACGCATGCGCACTAACGCAAACAGCGAACAAACATGGAAGAATTTAATCTTGAACTCCGAGTCCAGTTAAATAACCCTACTTTCTACCTCCTAAAGTCATCTTCATTTTCCTTGACTGCAGAGGTGTCCATGTATATAGGTTTAAATTTTTATCTCCCATTACTGAGTAAATATGTGCAATTCTAAAGTGACGTCGACCCAGCTTTCAACCAATCAAAATCAAGAGTTTAAATTCCATTTTGGTCCGGGCTGGTTTAACTCATTGCCTCATTGTTACTTGTTAGACCGTCATCATAATATATGTTCTGTATCTTTCTTTCTTTCTTTCTTTCTTTCTTTCTTTCTTAGTCTGTTCCTTTATCTATCTATCTATCTATCTATCTATCTATCTATCTATCTATCTGAGTACAAAACTTCTTCAGTTCATATCTATCTATCTATCTATCTATCTATCTATCTATCTATCTATCTATCTATCTATCTATTACCGTAATCATATCTATCTATCTATCTATCTATCTATCTATCTATCTATCTATCTATCTATCTATCTTGAGAACATGTAGATATCGGTAAGGGCAAGTGTGCTCGAAGGTAAGTACAATAAATCTATATTTGTTCGACTACTACTACTGCTACCCACACACACACACACACATATATATATATATATATATATATATATATATATATATATATATATATATATAAGGTGTAATTATGGTTTTATTCTAGCTGGAGAATGATATGCATTGAAAATTTGCATTTGACATCAGGGATTTCACTGGCTGTAGATCAGTGACATTGTAGAGAAATATGCAGTTAACTATTAAGACATATCTGTGTATATTTTAAAACACACGCAAGTAGATAAAAAGATAAATCTTTCCTGATATGGGAAGGACGTCTACGAAAACGTCATCGAACCAATATTCAGAAACGCCAACATATACATTGACTATTCTGGGTTAGGTTCGAAATTCCCATGTATGTCATCTGAAGAAAGCCGGAGAGTACAACGGCCGAAACTTTGTGAATGTTACAATAAAGATGAGGTCAACAGTCCCAATGTAAATAGTGTAAATAGTTACAATACCTCATCTCAGAAATATCGCCAGATATTGATATACAAATCATATCATATATATATATATATATATATATATATATATATATATATATTTATTTACATTATTCGGACTATTCTCCTCATCTTTGTCGCCATATTTATCACAACATTTCGGGCGTTGTACGCTCCGGCCTTCTTCAGGTGGTTGGAATGTCGAACTGAACCCTTTATTTCGCTCACTGGGGTAGACTGTTCTAGTTCCACGTGCCATGTTTAATGGATGTCAGTTATCAGTTATCTCCTGTTAATTTCCCTCTGAAAGTTCTCCACTGCCTTAACCAAGTATTGAACTCACACTTTTTGGGTCCTGTCATTGGATGTAACCAACGCCTTTATCCACTGTGTCATGTGTCCTTGAGGACATATATATATAAAAATAATCGTAAGGAGCCCGGCAAACCTACCTAGGTTTCACCTAAATGGATTGACAATGCTGGCCGAAAAGGAAAATTATGGAACAGAATTTGTAGCATATAAATTCTGGTCAATAATTTTCCTTTTCGGACAGCATTACCCTGACGATCCATTTAGGTGAAACCTTGGTAGCTTTGCCTGGCTTCGTGTATTGAGCACTTTACGTAGTTGCTTTTTACTCGTTTTGGAGGTGGTTTTTTTTTGAGCTTGAACTCTGGCCAATTGTTTTCGCCTTAGTGTTTAATGTTCTTGGTTCTTTTTTTTATTCCTCATTTTTCATTAGGTACTGATTTGTTCTATTACAAGTCGAACTATCCAAGGTTTTTCCAAGCGAGTACCATATATATATATATATATATATATATATATATATATATATATATATATATATATATATATTATAAAATCTAATTTTACTTTATATCGGGAATAGAACTATTACAACTGAGGAAAACTTCGTCAGTCTTATTCAACCCCGGTTTGTAGACTGAGTTCGTGTCGGAATTAGAAATTTAAATGTGACAGATACAATAACAACAACAAAATTACCACATGAGGTAATTTTGAATTTTATTGTTTACTAATTATTTGCTCTGTAATAATAAATACATTGAGCTCTTTTTGTGGATCAGTTTTAATGTTTTATATTAATAGGATCCACTTGAATTATATACCAACGGATTTATTACATTTAATATATATATATATATATATATATATATATATATATATATATTGCAGATAGATTTAACTTAAAGGAACAATTAGTTAGCTTATCTTCATACCCTGCCTGGTGGCAAACGCTGCTGGTGGCGCCAGGGGTGGCGGTCCTACATAGCCACCGAAATCGTGATATCACTCCTGGTCGGCGGCTGATGAAGACAGGGTATCGCACGGGCTAACACACGTTGTATGTTATATATATATATATATATATATATATATATATATATATATATATATATATATGTTAGTGAATATACATAATATCCAACGTCGATAGCACAACTCAAAAAAAATTTCATGCTTTCATGGAATCTTGCAGAATATGGTTAAATAGTTCGGGAAGATGATTACAAATTGTGTGTATAAAACTGACTGTTAAAGGTAAATTTAAAAACATAAATAGATATCTATCGTGGAGATGATTAAAAAATTTATAATCTTGGCTGTTAAAACTTTAAAAAAAAAAATAAAATACTAATAGCTACACCTCAATCTAGAGGGAGAAATATTTATATATATATATATAAATATATATATCTATCGTACATAGAGCAAGTAACTATCTGAAGATAGAGAGAATGATTTGAAAATAAGCCTGACAATGAGATACATTTTGTATAATTTAAAACTACAGATGACAGCGATCTTTGAAAAACAACGTCTTTGCTTTCGGACATGTTTTTCATTACTAAGACAGATATAGACTAAAATCTCTCTAGATATGAACAGAGATATATATATATATATAGGCATATATATATATATAAACAGAATTATATGTAGTCATACATACATAAAAACTAGAAAAAATATACGGACAAAGGCCACACAAAATCCTAATAAACAATTAACCTTGTTTTTAATGTTTTTATAATGTACACACACACAGACCATCTTTTGACAGACACATTCACACACACATATTTAACCTAACCTAAATACACACATATATATATATGTATATAATTTGATGAAAATGGGTTAATATAGGTAGGTATACGATGTATATACCCATATATATATATTTTTCGGGAATTGAGAAAAAAATGATACAAATACATATAGTCTAACAAATTTGAAAGGAAGAAAAATACGAAGGAATCCACTTTAAATAATAGTGCTCAATTTTGCAAAAAGAGGCTGACCAGTAAAGGTTCAGATCTAAAAGAGTCCAATTAGATAAACACACATCACGACACAGGTTTTCTTTAGAAATATATATAACCTATATATATATATATATATATATCATATATATTTTGTGTAAAAAAGATTTGCTTGACAACAAATGATGAAATTTCATGCATATTTCATTGAATACGACAGACAAATTGTTTTATTTAGTTTTTTTGCCCTGGATTGGTAAATCAAAAATTTCTCAATGGTTCGCTGATAATAATTTATTTTTTTCATAAAAACTGTTTTCACCCTCCAATTCATTCTTTTATCTGTCTTTTGTTAAGCTGACTTGGGAAACGGCTATCAGAATAATTTATAGGAACCACATTGCCTTTTGAATGGACTCGTCCCAAAACCTACAGTTTCAAGGAAATTTAGGTGTCGACTGGTTCACCTGTTGGCCCGATTAAATATTTTAACTGTTAAATAATGAAATATATTTATATATATATATATTTTTTCACAATAGGTTTTATATATATTAATAGAATGATTCACCCCTTGTTGTTTAGTTTTTTTATTTTTAATCTTTTTTTTTGTCTAGTAGAGAGAGAGATTTCGATAAAATTTCTTTTTGAAAAATAATTCAAATATATATATATAATAATATATATATATATATATGCATAGAGAGAAATAGTAATCGAGTTCAATCCCTCCACATATATATAATATATATAGAATTTGCATATAAATATTCATGCATATTTATAATAGAGAAAGAATAATATCTAATATTTATTTTTTTATAAAAACTGTTCGAATGTTCTATATATGGAATATAAATTTTTAATAATAAATATTTAATATATATATATATATAGGCTGAGATATATATATATAATATTTAAGAGAGATATATAAATAGAGAGAAAAGAGAATAATATCTACATGATAATAATATATATAAAATAATATATATATATAGAGAGAGAAAGAGAGAATAGAATAAATATCTACATAATAATAATATATATATATATATAATATATATATATATATATATATATATAGAGAGAAAGAGAAAAGAGAGATATCTACATGAAAAGAAATAATATATATATAGGATGAATAATAACATATATATATATATTATATATATATATATATATATATATATATATAGAAGAGAGAGAGAGAAAAAGAGAATATATATATATATATATATATATATATATATATATATATATATATATATTTCACCAACTCACAACAATTGAATTTTTTTTTTTAATTTTATTATAAAAATATACATACAACAATCCTAGATCTATCACGGATATTTCGAGCTCTCCAATAAGTACCGTTCATAAATAATTACATATATATATAAAAATACATATATATATATATATATATATATATATATATATATATATATATATATGACGAAGCGCAGGCACTGATGTCAAAACTTAGTTGCGACAGTCTGTTTCATGCTTCAACGCCATCTTCAGGTTTTTGGATTATGTGAAAGTATCAAACAGACTGTCGCCACCTTTGTTGTCATCAGTGTCCATACTTCTGATATTTACGCAAGGTCTATGCTGGATATTGAGCCCTTTTCCTCTATAAATATACCATACTTCAAAGCTGTATTTTGTCATGTGTATACATGTATCAACAACATGGACATAGAAACCTCACGCCATCAAGACTCAACACGCCTTAAGTCAATACAGTGCTGTTTTAGCCATGGTACGATGGGTAAATTGTCGCCATTTTATATTTTAATTTCGCGCATGCGCTTTGTTTTTTGTCCACGCCACAGTTTAGTAAGCTTTCTGGGTCGTTGTCCAGCTAAGAAAAACATTTAACCTCCATGGTTGCTGTACTGCTTGGCATACGCGCCAGAACACCCTATACGAACATTTCAGAGTGTTTGAGTGTCAATCTGAGGACAGTGGAGAGTATTCAGAAAGAGTTGGATGAGTCTAATACTGATTACGAAGGTACGGCAGCTCGGAAAACTCACTCTGATCGCACTGATAAGAAAAGAACTCCCGAATTTGATGGTGACGTCCTCAGACACAACACGGAGGACAACATCAAGTGTCTTGAGGTGGTAGTGTTACCCCGGGTTCGTTATGGCATTCGTTACACTAAATCAGGCAACAGGACTCTGCACCATACCACACAAACAGGAGAACCCAGTCATGGCTGACACAATTTCTATGACCACATCATATCTTACAACTAGTCACTTAACTCCCCAGAGTGCAACCCCTTGATTAATATGTGTTGGTTGCAGTTAAGCGAGAGACAAAAATCCTTGTGACACCAAAGATGAACTGACAGCTAGGATAATGGAAGAATTGAACAACTTAAACAAGGAGACTGTACAGAAGAGTTGCAGGAGATTCAGAAGTTGTCTGGAGATTTTATTGAATAAATTTATTCTTTAGTATTTCAAGATATTTTTGCGCAATTTTGGTAAATATATATATCTGCTAGGCGCGTACGAATAAAGAATAAACTCCTGCTCGGTGAGTAACGATAAAAGAAGAAAGTGTTTATTTACAACATATACAGAAAAAAAAAAGGATAAAGGGATGAAAGGACAATTAGGAGAGAAAGAAAGGGAAAAGAGAAAATGTTCTTAACTTAAAAAGGCTTGCTCAAAATATTTCTCTGAGCGCCTAAAGAGTTCTTTAAGCGATTAGATATTATTGTTAAGGTTCAGATAGATACACTCACAGTTCTTGGAGAGTTGGAAAATTGTTCGCAGATGAAGGAATCCTGCAGTTTGAGTGAGTTCGTAGGTCGACGACAGAAGTCCTTTGGGCTCGTCAGAAGGAGTGGTGAAGGGATGTAGCTTTAGATTGGTCTTGAATAGTGGACCGACATTCGTTTTTGACAGCCCTTTTTAGTAGTTCTTTGGTGAAAGAGGTTCTGGAGCTCCCTAATGTCGACCTCACAGACGATTTCTCACTGTCGAAATAGGCAAGATTCTCCAAATTTATGGAGTTTTGGTAGGCTCCGATGGATCGGTGACTTTTCCCTCCAAAATCGTTGTACAAATTTCCTGGCCCCTCTATTGGTCAGAAAACACATTCTTATCTCTGATAAGAATCAGGGCCCTGGGAGCCGGTTTTGAAGGTACTGAGAGCAAGCTGAAGTGAAGTGAAGAAGCTGTGAGGTTTCTCCCAGATTTTATGGCATCATGGAAAGAATGATAGTCGTTGAATTCCTTTTTATTTTCCAGCTCTCTCGTTAGTCAGAAAATATATTCTTATCTCTGATAAGAATCTAGGCTTTGGGAGCCGGTTTTGAAAGTAAAAAGAGGTTGGAGTGAGGATAGAAAAAATAGTGAGAATGTGAACTTGTAAAATTGTTGTACTTAAATTAAATTCCAACATATCTGTTAAAAAGAGATGTCAGTGTTATTTTAATTTTTTTGCGTCATTTACACGACAATTTATCAATCGCAGACGACATATTCACAACCTTTCTATCGACACCCTTGTTATGCTATTTATTAGGCTCTCAGCATAATAAATTCTCATCCATATAATTATATATTACGTGAAAACACTGTAGTCTAGGATTTAAAAAAGCGCTCCAATGCTTTACATCAAAAAAACAAATCTGGAACAAATCGGCTGTAATAAGACAGCAAGACGTTAAAATCAAGCAAATATTTTTTTATATGTGCCGTGTCTCCTCAAGACGTAGGCGATCATGGCTCTCCACAATTTCCTGTTCGTTATAGCCCTTAATAAATCGCCATCCATTTACTGAAACAAATTAATTATGTGATACGCTGTTTTCCTTGCCTTCAATATTGTTGTGGGGCTTTCCCCTTTTTGCAAAAGATAGACTCGTCCAAATTATACTAATACTGACAGAGAGAATACCTGCTGTTGAGTTGCGTCGAGATACAGTCTCGATGTCTGTCTAACTATCTGCTTTGCCAGAGAGGAACCCGGACGAAGCTTTGCCGAAGGGCAAGGTTTCGTCCGGGGAGGTAGACACGCCCTGAACCCGTCTAGGCCGGTTCAAAGGGTATATTTTTGGCTGAGCCTACGAGCTCGGAGCAACCCACTTTAAACTCGGCCTTGTGCCACATATATTCCTCGTGGGTGGGATATTAAATACCAAGACAGGTTGAGAGATAAGGAGACAGACACAGGGTGTTCTCAGAGAGTTATACAAGAGTAGAGAGAGAGAGAGAGAGAGAGAGAGAGAGAGAGAGAGAGAGAGAGAGATGTAAATTGTTGTACTCGTTTGATTTTGGTATCTCCAATGTGTAATTAGCATGTTGCCCCGTCTCTTTTGCTAATGACCATGAATTCCGTCTTCTTGTAATTGTTTTTTTAAATTTTTTCTTCTAAGTTTCTTGCTCTACCTTCTGTAGGAATTCTTGGAGTTTCTTCCTTTCTATGTTTGCTATCAACACTGTGCCCTATGCATATCTTATATTGTTAAAATTGTGACCGCCAATAAGGAATCTTGATAGTGCCTAGAAGTAGATAATATGTAATACAGATATTGAGCTTTAAACGTGTAAGTTACTCTTTTTGAGTAATTCCACGTCTACTTATCATCTCTTATCCCGAGAGCACGCGCTCGGGCTCCCCACATTAAACCGACCTTGTATCACAACCTGACCTGGTGGCGGGTTGAGTAAATACAAATGACTCTTTTTGAGTAGGTTTACGTCTACTTATCATCTCTCAGTTGCGTCTTTCTCTTTGGGCAGAGTGCGCTCAGGGGCTTCTCTGTCAAAGGACAGAGGACCAACTGAGAAAATTACACTGAGAGGTGTCCAGCTCTGGGGAACAGCTGCTCGAGGCCACGCCCTCCCATTGCACCAGATCGAGGGATCGGTGCTCGCACCGAGGCCAGCGCAACTGACGGTTGTGGCGGCTCGGGGAATTTTTGTTCCTTGCCCGGGCGCACACGCTCGGGCTCCCCACATTAAACCGACCTTGTGTCATAACCTGACCACGTATTGGGGGTGGGTGGGTGAGTAAATACAAATGACTCTTTTTTGAGTAGGTTTACGTCTACTTATCATCTCTCAGTTGTGTCTCTCTCTTTGGACAGAGTGCCCTCAGGCGCTTCTCTGTCAAAGGACAGAGGGGCAACCGCAGAAAATAATACTGAAGAGGTGCTCAGCCCTGGGGAACATCTGCCCGAGGCCGCCCCCTCCCATTGCACCAGAGGCCAGCGCAACCGACGGTTGTGGGGATTGAGGCGAATTTTTTGTTCCTGACCTTGTGTCACATCTCGTCCTAGTGGGAGGACAGAGTAAATGGTGCAGGCGCCATAAATTAAAGCTGGAGCTTTTTAATCTCAAAATTCGTGGGAGAATTGAGCTCCAATTTCACATTTATTCATATAGATTCCAAAATAAAGGTTTTGCTTAATCAGCTATTATGTTTCTCTACCTCTTAAAATGTTGAATGTATAACTAATTCTAATTTCTAGTTCCCCATCTTTACACTATATTAATTTTATCTTGTAAATTGTCCCCTGTTCTGTCACCTATCATATAGGGTGACCCCAAAAAACGGGAAATTTTTAACAATCCAATAAAACCAAGAGTGATGAAAGAAAAATATTTTATTCATAGTAATTGAAACTTTAAAACATGCCATTTAAGAAACAATGATAGAATTTTCACTTTTTAAAAATGACGTCCTGTAGATGGCGTCCTCCTCTACGAATGCATTCTTGAAATCTGCTGTTGAGATTCCTCATTGACAACTGCAACATCTCAGCTTGGATACTGTGAATTTCATCTTGAATTCTAAATGTTTACTTGCTCAAGGTCACTGTCTCGCAGTGTTGCCACTTGCTCATGTCTGGCAATACGCACTTCAAAAATTACCGTTTTTTGGGGTCAACCTGTATAAAAATAATTGTTTGTACGGAAAATAAGGATCTACGTACGTTAAAATCGTCTTTAAATTAAGTGGCAGCAGAAGAATTATTGTTGAACTTTTAAAAGGTAAGCTTAAACATTAATTCAATACTTAAATGCAGCGATCAATTTTGAGTTCTGTAGTTTATTGTTACCTATCGCATCTACTCCTTCCTACCTATTGTGATGACGGCCCAATAAAGAGCCATCCGCAGGAAGTAGTTTAAATGCCACCAGATAGGATGGCTTTTAATCTGGTATATATATATATATATATATATATATATATATATATATATATATATATATATATAAAATGTAAACGGTAAGCTTAGATATTAATGCAATACTTAAATGCAGCGATCAATTTTGAGTTCTTCTGTAGTTTATTGATGCCTATCGCATCTACTCCTCCCTAGCTACTGTAATGATGGCCAAACTGAGAGTCATCCACAGACTGCAATTTTGAATACAAAAGAAAAGTAAGAGTTAATCCCTTTGAACCATGAAAGCAATGATAAGGTCTAGTATAATGTATTAATATATATATATTTAAGCTCGCATAATCTGGCAACTCTGAATCTGAGCTCAACGAAAATCGTTCCCTGCGCCTAACTTTTCTAGAATGAGCAAGGAATCATTGAAGTCGGACCAGTGGTAGCGGAGGAGTTGCTTGGTCACACACATAGAAACACACACACATACACAGTACTTTATATATAAGATGAGCAACAATACATTCATTTTTACAGCGAAACGGCAATCAATGCATCAACATTAAAAAAATATAAAAATGCATTTTATGATCTACTAAGTATATATTTAAAAAATATAGCTTTTCTATAAAAGCATAAAACTACATACACAATATTTAGATTTCGGCATTAAATAACCCATAGACTTTGAAATGCCATTAAACAAAACCATGCGCGCAAGCAACCGACAATTATCTGAGCGCCGATAAAAAAAGTAAAAGTCTGACATTTTGTGAGGACTGAAAGAACTAACCTCCTGAATTTGCCTAAAAGGTAGGCTTTTTAGCTGTCACGCTGTCGACTACACCCGAATTTAATCTTGTAAAATGAGCATGTACTTAGTGAAGATTGATTGTATTATAGTTGTTGTTGTATGCGGGATGGTCATGTTAATCGTTGTGAAATAATCGTCCGAAAGAAAATTCAAATATATAGGCATGTAGAAATATTTACCTTAAGCATTAATAAAAAAAATATTTATATAAGAAATGAAATACAGTTTTTCAAACTCAAGAAAACACAAGAAACGCTCAAGAATTAACAAGAAGAGGAAATGTCTGAAAAACTGGATGTCAAAATTGCTACAACTGAAAGAAATAGAAAAAGTATAAAGCCAGTAAGTAGAGAGGATAAAGTGATAAGATAAACCCTGAAAAGGAGAAATAATTACGACATTTTACACGCACGCACATACGCGGAGCGGGGTGCATGAACAACACACATACATTGTAAAAAAAAAGTCAATCCTTGCACAAACAACAAGAGCATATATAAAAGATAAGCAAGAAATATAAACAGTCAGTTGTTGATACCCTCCTGACGAGTGGACGGAATAGAGTGCGCATCCTTTTTATTAAAGATTCTCGAAAAAAAAAACGAAAAAAAACAACCAAAAAACGGAGACGTTTACTCAAACCTGTTGTGTAGCCATTAATAATAATAATAATAGTAATAGTAATAATAATAATAATAAAAATAAAAATAATGAGTTTTCATGAGTAGAGCCCACACCTTACGAAAGACTTTATCTATGTAATATATGTTTATGTTTTGTTTTTAATCGATCAGTAGAAAATGTCATGATGCCATTTCTAACCTTAGGTCTCTGGGCGGGACCCGGAAAGAAATCAAAGGAAATAAAATACTACTGCTACTACTACTACTATTACTAATATATATATATATAATATATATATATAATTATTTATTTAAAAATATGATTCCAACACGCTACATAAGAGGTCTCATGTTTCAAAGCAAGAGCCGAAAACTTCAATATAATTATTTGAATTAAATTGAATTAAAGTAAGCTCTGTTCCATCTTCAAGCGAATTTTTGGAGGAATAACTTATTTCTGAAATTTACGTGTTTTAATAGCATTGGGATGACCCATGCCCTTTGTGCCTCACTGAGAAACTGCACATTATTAAGTTTCTAAATAATAAAAATCTGTTAAACAATAGACATGAGTTAACGGTTTTTTGCCGACATCATCAAATTTTTGCATTGAATAATTAGCTTAAAAACAAACATACAATAAAATATTTTTTATAATCCATAGCCCTAATAAATAGTTTAAATACCCTACAAAAAAAGATAACCCTTTATGAAGTCGTCAAAAAACAAATGTTACGGCAGTTTTTCATATACACAAAACCCTTTCAGAAAGAAATAAAATAAATAAATAAATAAATCTCCATAGACACGTAAACCAGACTAGGCGAAAACATCTTCCGTTTTAAATTTAGACACCCCCACCTTACCCTGACTTGACATCCATGAATGTAACTCTATACTGATACAAATTATTAACACCCAACACCCCTTCCTATTCAAACAATCGCCCTGGCTGTTACCATGGAAATTTTGATTTCAATAATGAATATGCTATTAAAACACGTAAATTTCAGAAATAAGTTATTCCTTCAAAAATTTCGCTGGAAGATGGAACAGAGCTTACTTTAATTCAATTTAATTCAAATAATTATATTGAAGTTTTCGGCTCTTGTTTTGAAACATGAGAACTCTTATGTAGCGTGTTGGAATCATATTTTTAAATAAATAATTATATTTATGCTCTACTTTTGTATCGAACACTATTTTTTAAAAATAATAACAAAAAATACTAAAAAATCCTTTGGATTATCTACCTAACAAGTTCTTTCCTATTTTCTATATATTCCCCCATATATATATATATATATATATATATATATATATATATATATATATATATATATATTAAAATAAATTGATTTAAAATATGTTTTTTTTGCTATACACTAATAACCATGTTTCAAAAATGGAAGCTAAAAACTTCAAATTTAATTTTGTAATTAAATTAAAAGCATTAGTTCCATTTCATCTTGAAGCGAATATTGGAGTAATATAAGTATTATGCTCTGTAAATTTACATTGAGCACTGTTTTCTATAAAAATAAGAATAAAAAATATCAATAAGAACACCGGATTATATATCTTACTGTCCTATATATATATATATATATATATATATATATATATATATATATATATATATCGGGTGTAGCAGCAAAATTGTCTAATTGTTGGATTATGGTTTGAATCGTTGTAGGTTAGAAATGATTAAAGATATCTTAGTGGAATTCTCCGAGGTTTTTATAACACTATTGGACTCTATTTTGAACAAAAAGAATGTATTTACATCTAAGTTAAAATCATGATCCCTCTTCCTGTTGTGACCTCCTGATCCATTTTTCCTCTCTACTGATCCATCTTTTTAAACTTATTGACCGTTCTATTGATGGTTCTTCAATAGACTTTGAAAATGGAAGCCAGGATATGAGTTTTGATACCATTACAGAAGGCCTGAATAATCTTTTTCCTCTCACCATTTTCGTCTCATAGTAAGGCGGACACAAAATGATTTTAGCTGTTTCTAGTTGAAAGGGTTTTTCAGTGATTCTCACGACAAATGGTGTCACGGTGGCTAACCGTCTTATCTGAAAACGTGGGGAAATGTAACTCAATTATTTTAGTGTTTTTTTTAGATATTAAACATTTTGTGGCATGAACAATTATCTCATGATATTAAATGATTTGGAAAATTTTGCTGTTAAACACGGGTGAGCTGTGATACAGCGAAACAGTCCATCTGTAGATGACAACATATATATATATATATATATATATTTTAGTTAGTTAAAACGTTCGTTTTCTGACCATGAGACCTGGTTCGAATCTCAACATGGTCGATTTGTCAGGGGAGGCGACTTCTTGATGTTATCGGATTGAATCGAGGTCGATCCCCTGCGTGCGCCACCATTGGGATATATATATATATATATATATATATATATATATATATATATAAAAAAAAAGGTTTAAACACTCCTTACTCTGTCCTGGACATTGAGTTCTACCTGGATTCTATTCTCTCGGAATTTTTTTTATTCAAAAAATATATATGTATGTGTATGCATGTATGTATATTTTTATATATTTTGCATATGCATGTGTATATTTACCACCAATATTATCTATCTATCTATCTATCTATCTATCTATCTATCTATATATATATATATTTTGAACAATAAGAAAATAAAAAAATTTAAAAAATTAATAATATATATATATACCATACCATACCATACCCAAGCCTTGTGAATGAAATCGGGTAGAAATTGGGAAATTAGAAGGTCTGCTCAGCGTAATTACAGTATAAACCACAGGTTGGCTCTGTGGGATTTGAGCAAACAGAAATGTACCTGAGCGAGCGTCTGCAATAGGGATTAGCTAGCCGCCCTAATAAACGGGCATCCTCGAATACGAGTGGCCATCTATTATATATAGTAGGATAAAAAAAACCCACCGGTTCTTAATTCCTTTTTAAATTTTAAATTTAAGTTAAAAATGTGTGTTTTTTTCTAAAACTCCCATTTTCCGTCATAAGGTTAATATTCTGGGCTTTCTTTAATAAACTTCTCGCCTTCAAGACAGATAGCTGCCACTCTCCTCAACCCCTGACTCGTGCCTAGCGCCCGACTGAAACTGTGAAAAGTGTATACTCAATATTAGTTGGTTTCGGCAAGTTAAGGTTTGGGTTGACCCTTTAGCTTCCAGTATCAATTCCTTGCAGTTAATTGCTACTTCCCACTTCCTCTAACCTTACAGACGTGAACTTCATTCCATATCGGGGTTGAAAAGACAGATGATCACTTTTGTCGTCTGCCGAAATTGCCTATTCCCCATATGAAGTATCTAGTTGGGCGAATTTTCTTGATAGATAAAATGTCCGAACATGGAATTGTTTCCGCCGTTTCTTTCTCCTGTTGTTCTTAATTTTATTGAAAAAGCATGTCTCCCAAGCCCACTGTTGGTAGGGCGGAGGATTGGCCGTTGATCCCCCACTCCACGAGTTCTGCGTGTTGTTGAAACTCGATGCTTGGACTTAAGGTAAGCTTTTATATATATATATATATATATATATATATATATATATATATATATATATATATATATATACGGATTCGGTTGAAGTTAGAAGATGGCTCTCGATTCCTTAATCCGAGCTGTATGCATTATTTACCTTGATTTATAGGATTCATACTTTGGGAAAGGTATGAATCCTATAAGAGTATAATTCTTTTCACCCCCAGTTATGGGTAAATAGCAAGACAGACTGGGTTCTATAGCCTTGGATGGCAACTAGTCTAGGAGAAGGACAACTATGAATTCAAAACCTGAGGAGGGTCGGTTGGAGACCTTTGTTGCACACGGTACACCAGGTCCTCAGTGTCCGGCTCTTCAAAAAGTGTGGTTGGTTCTGCACAAAGCCTTCACCACTACAATCAATGTGCGGGTTGCCTGGCGTTTAGTTTCTAGGAACGTAGTAAGGTTTGGTATCACGGCCTAACCGTGCTTAGGATCCCGTGTAGGCGCGGGTCAATCGCTCTGACGAGCTTTCTTCCTTAATGACTCGACCACATGAATTTAAGCGTGCTACTAGATTGGCACCTAGGTCCCACCTTAAAACTATGGAAAAGGTTAAATGTAACAGCCACTTCTACGCCAACAGTTTCTTTGCTCGCACTTCACGTCTATGAAACTCCCTTTCCTTTACTTGCTTGCCTGATAAATACAATCTTCATCAATTTAAATGCTATGTCAATTGCCATCTTCTATCTTTTTTTAAATCCCGTTCATCTTTTGTTCTTTCCTCAATCCTCCTTTTATTCTGTCTTTTCTCTCACTTTCACTCCCTGTAACTCCTTGCGTACCAGTGGCATCACCGCGTTGCATGGGGTGAACAGATTAATATATTAAAAGTGGGTGTTGATGTCAGCATCCAGGTCTGAAGATTGTGTTTAAGCATGAAACAGCCTCTGGATGTTGACCTCAACGTCCACCTCTATATTTACATACGCTCTATCATTGATATTGAGCTAAAGTAATATTTACTTACCAATAATTATAGCATGTCTTAAAACTATATTTTTATTATTGTTATCGTGGAACACACCTATTCTATAGTTAATAGACTCTCCCACCTATAATAAGTAGGAGTAGTAAGAGTAACAAGTCAGTTGGCAGTGAGTTGGTCAGTCAGTCAATGTCGAACGACCGTTAGTCGGATATTAAAGTATCAGCCACCACAGCTAGATTACTGCGTCATTACCTATTATATCAAGTTCCTAACGTTTTGTACGTCAAACCTATTTTAGGACCGACTTAGTACTAATACAAGCCTTCACTGTGAAACCACTACATAATTATATACACACAGGGTGAATCAAAAAAACTTTTACAAAGTTTAGGGTTGGCTTCCTGGCACCAAAACAAAGTAAAATGTTCATATAAACATATATCCAAAAGACCATCGTGCTACCTCAACACAATAACTCATAACAAATGTTCATGTCCTCCTCTTGCTCCTACGCACTCATACACCCGTCGGATCATTGACTGGTGGACCCTTTCACGGTGTTGAATAGTTTCGCAGGCCCACATGACACGTTAATAAAGTGTCTACGTATTATAAATGTCTGATGCATAAACCATTTGGGTTAGTTGGCCCCAGAGATAAAAACCAAAGGATTGGGGTCGGGGAACGTGCAGGCCATTGAATCGGTCCTCCCCTACCTAGACATCTTTAATGGTAGATGTTAGTTAGTGCATCGTGAACATTGTGACTAAAATGTGCTGGAGCACCATCATGCATGAACCACGAACCACATGCGTCTTTGTATTAGCAGGGGTACATCCTCTAGCAGGTCTGGAAGTCTGTTCAAAATAATGTCCCTGAAGACAGCTCCTCTAAGACGTGCTGGGAGAACATATGAACCTACCAGACAGTCCCCTACAATTCCAGCTCACACAGTAATCATAAACTGATGCTGATGTCTTTGTATTAGCAGGGGGTACATCCGCCACTTTCCCGACACGTGACGCACTCATTTGCGAACCAGTGATCCCTTCTTCCCACAAAACGTAAAAAAAGGTACTATGGGTTTTTATATTTTATATATATATATATATATATATATATATATATATATATATATATATATTTCAAAACAAATAATTATTTTAAAAGATAATTATAATCTAAGCTCTACTTCTGTATGGAGCACTGTTTTTAAAAATAAAAACAAAATACTAAAGAGCCCTGGATTAATTACCTAACGTGTTCTTTTTCCTATTTTTCTACATATTGCGCGCACACACACACACACATATATATATATATATATATATATATATATATATATATATATATATATATATATATATATATATATAAGTTTACAAAAAAATCCATGTTTATTTTACGTCTTGTGGGAAGAAGGGATTTCGCCATTTTATATCATTAACTTTACTAATTTATTTTTTGTATAAATGTTTCATTTTAATATAAATTAAACTAAACCACATATTTGATTTAAAAGAACTGATCCGACGTGCAAAGTTTCGGGATAACAGCTGAGACAATACTCTATTTATTGAACTATTTAGTTCATGCCACATTGACTGATAAACTCTTACGAAAAAAAAAAAAAATTCTTAAATTGCCATATTAGTGAAAAACGCTTTCACTTAAATTTTCAAAACTTCAACCTTTACGTTGCGTTGCGACTGCACACTCCTCAAGTTTGTATCTGTTATCAATAACACATTTCAAAAAAACATATTCCGATTTGTTTTATATTTTTTCGTCTCGGATTCGACCTGAATTTTATCAAAAGCAAAATAGTTTCCATGCCTGATGATGACCGGAGAACCTGTCGAAAGTACTTGCGTATTTAAAGAAGACCTAATACAGTTTATAATTAAAAAAAAAAAAAAACAAGGGTCATAACATTCATCGAGAGGTTAGTGGGGTAACGCATCTTTAAAAATTAGTTAGCGAAGTGATTTCGCCATTTTATATCATTATCATTACTAATTTACTTTTTGTAGGAATGATTCATTGAAATATATATATATCCACATACAGACTGTTTCATGTCGTCAAATATGTCAAGCCTCTGGGGATAATGCTATAAGTGATCGTACCACCAGGCATTTGGTTTCAGAAGTTCGGGTCGGGATATCTATTCCTTTCTGATGAACACAGCAGTAGAGGACAACAGCCAAACATCTCTACAGCCACAATGGCATGGTGGAGTAGTGAATAGGGGTCTGGGTTGAGGAATCGGAGAGCCGAGTTCAAATTCCATTGAATCCATTACATTCTCTTACTGTACTGACTATATTGTAATATATAATAATATTTTTTGTTTAAAAATATGATTCCTTCGCTACATAAGTGTGTTTTTCTTCGTTAAGTGGTCAGAGAGTTAATTCTTATCAATAGATTCATCATCTTCTGAGAGGTTTTTCTAAGGTTGGGTAGGGTATCTATTTCAAGGCTAATAATAAAATAGTCTAGCCACTCCCACAATAACGAATTTTGTAACGGACCATGCCTAAAAACACACGTAAACCGAGAGATAGCTTATTCCTAAAATTTCGCTTGAAGATGAAACGGGACTAAACACCACAATTCAACTTAATTTTAATAATTATTTGGATGATTTCGGCTCTCGTTTTTGAAACATGAGAACTCTTATGTAGCGATGGAATCATATTTTTAAACAAAAAAATATTATTATTATTATAATAAAGCTCTACTTCTGTATGGAGCACTGTCTTCTTAAAAATAAAAACAAAAATACTAAGGAACTCCGGATTATGCACCTAACGTATTCTTTTCTATTTTCTGCATATCTGCGCACTTATATTTTATATATCTATCTATCTATCTATCTATCTATCTATCTATCTATCTATCTATCTATCCACATACAGATCTTATCAGTGTGACTCGACATCTGATTGCTTCAAGATTGAATCTCGACCGATATGGTATCAGAGATTATTCCTAGGCTATCGGTGCACGACAGAGAAAGGAAATATTTTAACGTGTTATATACTTGATGTATATAAACGTTAAATCAGCAGCCAGAGAGCTCAATTCATTCGAAGAGATGTGTGTCAAGCAGGAGCAGCTGCTGTTATAAGTCAAAAGGAAAAAAAATTCAATACCAACACGTTTCATTCCATGAGGCGCTTCATCAAGTTAAATGTGGAGATTTTGTAACTTTTATTTATACACAGAAGTAACGTGGGGGAAAACTTACTCCTTGGTTTTCATTTTCAAATATCTCTTTTCCTAAAAGAAATACTCTTTCCTCAAGCCAATATACATGAACATGAATTTTTCTTTTTTTAAGAGAAAACGATTAATTCAAGATTGTTAAATATTTTAAATAAATTTGTCATGAAAACACTCCAACGTACTATTCCGGCAGGCGATCCTGAAGCAAAAAAAAAAAAAAAAAATCTGCCAAGCATGCAACAAATGGACTCATTAAATAAATGCTACTACTGATCTTGAAATTACAAGCAACCAATCATTGACGACTTACGTCACTTCCTCCTCAGCCAAGACGATCCCAAAAAAAAAATAAATAAATAAAATAAAAAAAGAATAAATAGTATGCTCGTCTTTTTTTTTTCCATCTTAGGTCCACCACGTAGAAAGACCCAAATTCTCAAGGAACAGTTAGACATAACAGGTAAATAATGTCAAGAAAAGTTTCCTTTCATATGAAGCGTTAATTTACCCCCCCGCCCCCAACACACACCAAAAGAAAAAAAAGAAGAAAAATAAGAAAACAAAATATGGAACACATTCGTTGGTCACAGGAATTATGATCAGAAACGTTTCTTGCTTTCTTTTCCCACCACCACTATTTCTTCTTTCCATTTCTTTCTTTTTATACACCTCCCCTCTCTCCTCCCGACTAGAAAAGCAAATAAATAAATAAATACAAAAAAAAATAAATAAATAAAAAAATAAAAATAAAACAGGAACACCAAGATGGCGTAAATACATAAATAAAATAAAATTAAATACATAGAAATCGGCAATGTTATTGGTGCTGACCTGGCATCACGGCTTCCCTGTGCCTTTTCTATAATTATTTTCATGGTAATTGCTCTTAGAATCCTTATCTTTAGTACCTAGACTTTATGAATTTAAGCGCAGTACTAGATTGGCGGCCAGGTCTCATCTTTTTTCAGTTGAAATGGCAAGACGTAACCGTAAGTTCTATGCTAACAGTTTCTTCTCTCGCGCTTCTCGCTTGTGAAACTCTCTTCTGGCTTCTTGCTTTACAGTCAACTTTGATCTTCAAAAATTAAAATGCAATGTCGATCGTTATCTTCTATCTTCTTAATTCTTGTGGTTTTATTATCCTCGCTTCTTAATAATGATTCTCCTTTATTTCTTGCATTAAAAAGATAATATAAAATTAAAAAAAAAATTCAGCAAAAACATCTACTCACTTTCTTTTATTAAGCAATAAATTAAATCACTTAGCGCCTTCCGTAGTTTACCTTTCCTTACGAAGCAAATTTTAAGAATTTTTCAGAGTGTTGTTAAATTAAAATTTTGAAAGTTTAAAAATATTTTTCCTCCGCGGTATTTCTGTCTATAAATTTAATTTATACAAGTTTCCAAATAAAATCATGTTTTCCTGCATAAAGTTTCCCAGGGACTGAAACGCGTTGGTAAAGAAAAGTTTTCTTTTTATATTTTCTTTATATTATCGGAAACAGATATATTTTATTTATATCAGAACTTTTTTTTCGGAGAAGCGCATATTAACTACGAAATTTCTTGAACATGCACGCCGGTAAATGTTTTTTTTTTTTTTTTTTACTTTAGATAAGAGAAAATTATTATAAATGGTTAAAAAGAAGTGAGATATGATTTGATTTTATCGGAAATTTTATTATGACAAAAAGAAAAGCATTTTTTTGATTAAATTTTGCTCACGTCAAAATATCCTCCTTTATCCTTGATTACTGCAGCACAGATTTTTGGCATTCGTTGCAAAAATTTCTCAAAGTATAATTTTGATAACTGATTCCATTTTTTTTCAATGACTAAGAGCTATTTTTCATTTTTTTCTCTCACTTCTGTCAAGTTCATCCCATCCTATATATATATATATATATATATAGAAAGAGAGAGAGAGAGAGACAATCGATAATTTATATATATATATATACATATATGTATATATATATAAATATATATATATATATATATATAATCGATTCTGTCTTTGTCTTTGACAAAGGAGGGCCAGAGTCACACTTCTTAGAACCAAACAGCCAGAGAACCCGCACATCTGATTATGTTGTCATCTGTAGAACCAACCACACTGGTGCACATAGTTCGCCCAAAAGCCTCCATGTTTTGAATTCATTGCTTGCCTTCTCCTTGGCTGGATGCCAGCCAAGGCAATAAACCCCAGTCTGTTCTGGCGGGCTGGAGTGGAAAAGAAATGCAATCATACCGTCCTCAACGGTGAATGTGACGAACTCGACTGGAATTCAAACTCGGTTCTCGTAATGATGGTAAACCTATTTATGCTGTCCTGGGCATGACGATAATCTACGTCCAGCAGCAAGGCCTCTGATCAGGAGGTTTTGAGGAGCGTGGAACCACCTCTTAATTGCTGGTGTTCCCAGGTCCACCCTGACCCAGGGTGGTAGCACCTGTTAGAATCCCAGCTATGGGTAAATAGTTAACACCCAGACTACATACGCGTTCTGGGTAAGACGATAGTCTACGTCCAACAGCAAGGCCTCTGATCAGGAGGTTTTGAGAAGCGTGGAACCACCTCTTAATTGCTGGTGTTCCCAGGTCCACCTTGACCCGGGGTGGTAGCACCTGTTAGGGTCCCAATTATGGGCAAATATTTGAACCCCACAACCTGACTCAAAACACTATGAAAGTGTAAAAATAGATTTTAATATCAGAAATACTTTTAAAATAAATTAGTATCACCAATAAATATTTAAAAAAAGAAAATATTACCAGAAATAAAAATATTGCCATTAAATAACCCATTGAGGTTAATATGCCACCAAACAAAACAAAACAAACCAAACTATACATTTAAAAAAGAAATTGCCAGCTATATATTATGAAAAAAAATCTATCTATCTATCTATCTATCTATCTATCCCCGTCTATCCCCGTCTATTTATATCTATCTATCTATCTATCTATCTATCTATCTATCTATCTATCCCATTCTTTTCATATCTATGTATCTATCTAACCCCGTCTATTCATATCTATCTATCTATCTATCTATCTATCTATCTATCCCATTCTTTTCATATCTATGTATCTATCTAACCCCGTCTATTCATATCTATCTATCTATCTATCTATCTATCTATCTATCTATCTATCTATCTATCTATCCCATTCTTTTCATATCTATCTAACCCCGTCTATTCATATCTATCGATTTATCTCATTCTTTTCATATATATATATATATATATAAAAAACAGTAAATAAAAATAAGGTTTATACCTAAAAGTTTTTGATGGGCACCTATTTTTTTTATATTTGCGATTAACCACTTACTTAGTCAGTTGGAGGAGGCGACCACCTGTACAGGTGTCAAGTGCTCGGATTACATCTTCACCTATGTATATTTTGGTTGGACTTTTTGTTATCTTTTATCTTACGACCTACCTGACCACTTAGAATCGACAACAGGAGTGTCTTCCCACAGGAAAGTCCACAAGAGAATAGATAAAAAAAATATAAGTTAATGCTATCAGAGAGTAATTCATTTTAAAAGACAGTTTTAGAATTTTATGTATTTCTTAAATGAGTGCTGGGGACGCCCAGCCCCGAATTTTTATATATTTTTTTAATAATGAAACTATTTCCGGAGTTTGTTAATTATGCTGGTGTTGTAGAGTGGTTTCACAGTGGAGGCTTGTATTTGTACTAAGTCGGTTCTAAAACAGGTTCGACGTATAAAACGTTAGGAACTTGATATAATAGGTAATGACGCAGAGAAATCTAGTGATGGTCGCTGATACTTTAGTATTCGACTAACTATCGTCCGGCATCGACTGAATGACCGTCCCACTGAGCGACGGTATTTAGTCACCCCCCACCACGTGGGCATCATGTGGCACAAGGCCAGTTTAACGTGGGATCTCCGAGCCCGTGGGCTCGGCTAAAAATATGCCCATTGAACCCGTATAAACGGGTTCAGGGTCGGTTTACCTCCCCGAATGAGACTCTGCCCTTCGGCGTAGCCTCGTTCGGGTTCCTCCCCGCCCGAAGGCAGAGAGTTCAACCGATCAGCCGGTCGACTGACTGACCAACTCCACTCAGCGACTATTACTACTACTACTTATTATAGGTGGGAGAGCCTATTAACTATAGAATAGGTGTGTTCCACTATAACAGCTGGAAGCATGCCGTTTTTTTTAGTCAACTCACTCCAAGCAAGGCGATAATGCCACTAAGATGCAAGGGGTTAGTGTGGGGTGAAAGAGAATAAAAAAGACTTTATAACGAATCGGAAACCCAATTCTAAACAGGAAACAAGGGATAAACTTGGTGGGAGTGTGGACTGGGTAAGAGGCGAACTTTTCTAATCTTATTGAGGAGGAAAAATGATTATTAAATATAATTTCGTAATTCAGACGGAGACGTTACGAATGAAGAGCTGAAGTAGACTTTAGAAGGAATCGCAAACATAATCCTAAACAGGAAACAAGGGATAAATCAATTCTCCTGTTCAAAAGACCAGGGAAAAAAGTCTTCTTCCTCTTTTTTGTTTTTACCATGCCTAATTTGGTGGTGGTTTAAACTTTTGATATATATATATATATATATATATCAAAAGTTTGAAGCCACCACCAGAATTAGTTTGGGATGAATTTGACAAAAGAGTGAAAAAGACACTCCTCCTATATATATATATATATATATATATATATATATATATATATATATATATTGAACAATAAGAAAATAAAAAATTAAAATCTTTGGACACACTGGGTTGTAGATTAATATTCTTTCGTTTTTTTTATTATTATTATTCCATTTAGATTCCTCGACTAGTTTCGACCGAAATGGCCATCATCGGGAGGAGAAATATTTCTGCTTGCTGGTAGCAGTGAACTACAGAAATGAATGTCTTGATGGAGAAAATGAACTTTTGTCTGTAGTTTTCATTTGTTTTTTATTTTTATTTTCTTATCTTTTTAACATGAACCTTTTAACATTCCTTGTGTTGGTCAAACAGTCTCTTTTTAAGTTGTTATCTGAAATAAGAGCTGGATAGATACATATTATTCTGAATTCTCTGGTCAGTTTGACAGTTTTATTGGACCTGGTGAGGGGATGTGTCTCTGTTTAGTGTTTGTGTGTGTGTTATTTGGTTCTTAGGGGAGTGAGTGAGTATGATATGTGTAAGCGTCTGTATTGGTTAGGTGTGTGTTATCATTTGGCTCCTTTATATATATATATATATATATATATATAAAGGAGTTAAATAACACACACACACATATATATATATATATATATATATATATATATATATATATATACATATGTGTGTGTGTGTGTGTGTGTGTGTATGTGTGTGTGTTTTGAACAATAAAAAATTTGAAAAATTAAAATTAAGTTCCTTTACTAGTTTCGGACACCATATATAGTTATTTGCTAAGCGTAGCTTAGATGTGGCACAAGGCCGAAAGTATGGAGCACTTAGTGAGTATCGAACTCACTTTTCAGTCGTAACTGATCTAGCGAGATAAGCTTGCTAACACATTACACCACACCGAGGCGTCCATAATGATTTTCTAAGCGTAGCTTAGATGTGGCACAAGGCCGAAAGGAGGGATCGAACTCATTATTCACTCGTAACTGTTTCAGCGAGATAAGTTTTCTAACCATGACACCACGCATGACAATTAGCCATTATTTGCGATATATATATATATATATATATATATATATATATATATATATATATATATATATATATATATATATATATTACGATAAACGTGCAATCAATTTACAAATACATGAATTATTCACACAAAAACTAATGCAAAGGTTAATGATTTAAATGGCGAGACATCCATCATCGCAAACAATTCAAATAATATACAAAAACCTCCGTATCCGTTATGAATGAAATGATCCTTGTTTATATAAATTTCTGCCGTATTAGTTCTTATTTTTACTACAAGCTTTCGTCTGTTCCTACAGACATCTTCAGGTATAGAATAGATGTTGTTCTTGTTTTTTTTCTCTTAGTAATAAGAGGACAACGAAAATATATGTATTGTTGTATCCGAAATGCTATTGAAAATGAGTTATTATTTTTTGGAGCGCGCAGAAGCAACGCTGAGTTTGATTTTAAGTTTTAAAGGTTGTGCATTCATATAAAATATAGTGATGAACAAATTTTTACTGGTAAATTTTTCTGTCAAAGTGGCATGAACTATATTGTTCAATAATTACAGTAATGTCGCAATTTATTATCCAAAAGTCGCACTTGGATCAGTTATTTAAAATTACGATAAACGTGCAATCACTTTACAAATACATGAATTATTCACACAAAAACTAATGCAAAGGTTAATGATTTAAAATGGCGAGACATCCATCATCGCAAACAATTCAAATAATATACAAAAACCTCCGTATCCGTTATGAATGAAATGATCCTTGTTTATATAAATTTCTGCCGTATTAGTTCTTATTTTTACTACAAGCTTTCGTCTGTTCCTACAGACATCTTCAGGTATAGAATAGATGTTGTTCTTGTTTTTTCTCTTAGTAATAAGAGGACAACGAAAATATATGTATTGTTGTATCCGAAATGCTATTGAAAATGAGTTATTGTTTAAATCATTAACCTTTGCATTAGTTTTTGTGTGAATAATTCATATATATATATATAGGAACAGTAAGATATATAATCTGGTGTTCTTATAGATATTTTTATTTTTACAAAATAGTGCTCAAGGTAAATTTACAGAGCATTAAATAAGCCTGAAACTTTGGATTAATACCAAGGAAGTGATAAACTGGTTTACTTACATAAAAGATAAAAACAATTGTACACTAATGCAGTTTGATATTGATAATTATTACCAATCAATATCTAAAGAACTATTCATGAATGCGTTGGACTTTGCCACCCATACACGGATATTACAGATGAAGAAAAGAACATTATTGTAAATGCGAAAAATCGGTACTGATACATAAAGGTGGGAAATGGATAAAGAATTCATATAACCACTTTGACATCACAATGGGATCACTAGACTCAGCTGAGTCTTTTGAAATCATAGGTCTTTTTATATTATATAACCTTACAGCGCACCGTGATATTAATATAACTGACATTGGTTTGTACAGAGACGATGGTCTTATGGTTATTAGAAACTCAACTGACTTCAAAATAGATAGAATTAGATAGGTATTATATAAAGAATTTAAAAGCATGGGCTTAAAAATTACGGTTAGCACTAAATTAAAAAAAGTGAACTTCCTTGATATAACATTAGATTTAAATAAAAATACATACACACCTTATAAAAACCCAATACCAAACCTTTATATATACACCGTAAATCAAATCACCCCCATCTATAATTAAGCATATATGGTTATCTATTCGAAAAAGAATAAGTACAAATTCAGCAAATGACAAGATTTTCGATGAGCATATCAATTCCTATAATAAAGCTCAAAAAGATAGTGGCTACAAACCCCCCAAACTAACTTATATAAAAAAGGAAAATGGAAAGCATAGAAAAAACAGATGTAGAAAAACAATTTGGTATACACCCCCATACAACCAAATGGTAAACAACAAATTAGGAGAAAAATTCCTCGCATTAATAGTCAAGCAATTTCCTAGTGAAAATAAACTAAGTACTATTTAAAAAAAAAACACACACACTAAAATTGAGTTACAGCTGTACGGAAAACTTAGAAAGAATTATTAAGAAACATAATGCTAATATCTTAAATAAACATTTATACCAAAACCCAAAAAAAAAAAAAAAAAATTAGACAATGGAAAAATAAAAATAAAAACTGATGAGGATAAACAAAAATTATGTAACTGTAGAAACCCTCATGATTGCCCTGTACAAAATAAATGTCGCACAGAATCATTAGTATACCAATGCAATATCTCTTCGATTGAAAATCCTGAAAACATAAATATATATATATAGGTTGCACTAGCCATGAGTTCAAAAAAAGATTCAACCAACATCAAAGTTCATTTAGGATAAATAAATATAAAAATCAAACATCTCTCTCGAAGTACTTCTGGCACCTAAAAGAATCAAATAAAACACCTACAGTAAAATGGAAGATAATAAAAAAAGCTAGAATATATAGGTCATCTAATGTCCTTTGTGCATACATGAGAAAATATATATTACTAAGTTTATAAAAAATAAAAATTTACTGAATCAGAGAAATGAAATAGCTATTTTATGCCATCATTGTCAAAAATTTTCCTTAAATAATATTTAAAAATAAAAATAAATTTAAAAAGTGCGACCAGGTAATATACATACTTATATTTAATGTGAAAAAATAATTTTATATACTGTAAGTAATTCTATTACATTTACTTGTTTTATAAAAAAAAATAGTCTATTAAAATTAACAATGAAAATATTTTAAAGTTGTATTTAAAATTTTAGTTAAAACGAATTCTAACCTAAACACCTTTTAAAATTGTAGTTAAATAAAACGTATTCTAACCTAAACACCTCTGTCAAAGTACTACCGGCACTTAAATGAATCCAATAAAACACCTACAGTAAAGTCAAATTATGATGAAAAGCTAGATGTAGGCCATTGAATGACCCATGTCCTATGTACATACATGGGAAATTATATATTATTAAGTTTATAAAAAATAAAAGTTTACTAAATCAGAGAAATGAATTAGCTATTTTTGCCGTTATTGTCATAAATTTTTCTTAAATAATATTTAAATATAACATTTTTAAAAATTGTGACCTGGTAATATACATACTTATACTTGATATGGAAAAAATAACTTTACTTGCTGTAAGTAATTCTAATATATTTACTTATTTTAAAAAGAAATATAGTCTATTAGAATTAACAGTGAAAATATTTTAAAGTTGTATTTAAAATTGTAGTTAAATAAAACGAATTCTAACCTAAACATCTTTCTCAAAGTACTACAAGCACTTAAGAGAATCCAATAAAACACCTACAGTAAAATGAAACTAATATGAGAAACTAGAAGATGTAAGCCACCGAATGACCCATGTCCTTTGTACTTACGCGAGAAACTGTATATTACTAGGTTTATAAAAAATAAAAGTTTACTAAATCAGAGAAATTAATTAGCTATTTTTGCCGTCATTGTCATAAATTTTACTTAAATAATATTTAAATATAAATTAACAAAAATTGTGACCTAGTAATATACATACTTATACTTGATGTGAAAATAATTTTACATACTGTAAGTGATTCTAATACATTTACTTGTTTTAAAAAGAATTATAGTATATTAAAAATTAAAAGTGAAAATATTTTTTAAATCGTAGTTAAATAAAACGTATTTTAACCGAAACACCACCGCCCCCACCACAAATAAAATCTTTAAATATACAAATAGAAAAAAATGCCGTAACAATTTTTGCCGTTAACAATAAATTTAAAAAAAATCCAGACGACATGCATTTAACGGATGTCAGAATTCATTGAAAAATACATCCCAACCCCCTACCAAAACTTAACTAATAACTGATACATCAAAATACAGCGATAATGAAATTTGCAAACACACCCTTGTCTGGATGAATGGATTTCTCTGTATCCTTGGAAACGTGAATTAAGATTTTTTGTTGTGACTTTAAAACCCAGTAATAAATAAGTTACTCCAAAATTGCTTGAGGATGAAATGGAATTAATGACTTTAATTTAATTACAAAATTAAATTCAAAGCCTTTAGCTTCCATTTTGAAACATGGTTAGAACTGTGTAGCGAAAAACATATTTTAAATCAATTAATTTATAATATTAATGCTCTAAA
Source organism: Acanthosepion pharaonis (assembly GCA_903632075.3). NCBI lineage: Eukaryota > Metazoa > Mollusca > Cephalopoda > Sepiida > Sepiidae > Acanthosepion > Acanthosepion pharaonis. The sequence goes on along the minus strand of CAHIKZ030000925.1, from coordinate 269,332 downwards.
ATTTACATTGAGCACTATTTTTTAAAAATGTAAATATCTATAAGAACACCGGATTATATATCTTACTGTTCTTTCTTTATATATATATATATATATATATATATATATATATTATAATTTTATCATATAGACAAGAACATTTTACTCGCTACAAAGATGCAACTTCGTTTCGGTGCATTTCAATTGCACCTCGACGGGTGAGAACCGTTTCACATACGGCTTGCTTACAAGTAGGACTGTTAAGCTGCTTCTTTGTAATGAGTAAACCTATTTGGGCCTTGTTTTGGGTGAACTTTTCACTTTCTATGGTATGTATGTATGTATGCATGTATGTATGTATGTATGTATGTATGCCTGCATCTATCTATCTATCTATCTATCTATCTATCTATCTATCTATCACAGTCTTTTCACTTTATGGTATGTATGTATGTATGTATGTATGCATCTATCTATCTATCTATCTATCTATCTATCTATCTATCTATCTATCTCAGCCTGTTATATCTATCTATCTATCTATCTATCTATCTATCTATCTATCTATCTATCTCATTCACTTCATATCTATCTATCTATTTATCTATCCCAGTCTGGTCATATCTATCTATCTTATTCAACACATATATATTTTTATTGTGAAAGTATAAAACATCAAGTGATATGTCATTGCACTATTTTGTTAAATTGTGTGTAATTCATTATGTTTCTTAAACTCCGTATTATTTATTAAGTATGTGTGCTCAATGATGCCTAAATATGCATAAATATAAAAAGAAAATTAAAAGTGAAAAAAAAAAAAAATGGAAAGGACATTTTTAGCTTTGACTCATCCTTCCGCCGACAGCCGGCGGATAATATTTTCCCACTAAAATTCTCTTTTGATCAAAACCGTACCGATCCACACCGTTCGTGAACATCCCAACAATATTAGGAAATCAGGGACCCCAATGGACAGACACAATCAATTCCGACTTTTGTGAACAAGTTTATTGAAAAAAATATGCTTCCTATATAAAATAAAATAAAAATAAACAGACTGACCTAATTGATTAAATCAGACGATAAAACTCAAGGTCCTTGCCTAGAAACAGCAAACATTCAGATTAGACTGCTGACAAAATTATGATTAGCATTTGGTTGATTGCAAATGGGTCACCCTTTGGAGGCAGACGATAACACCATGCTTTGCTAAGTACAACACGTGGCTTTACCTTGTGTTCGAACAATGAAAATAAAATTAATTAGTAAAGCAATAAATAAGTATGCCAACAAAGCTGTCACTCTGAGTGAGCAATTAGCCTAGCAGCCTTGCAAGACTTTAAAAGAAAGTTAACTCCTCACTGACACTTCGATCCTGACTGGTTTCCCGCCTTACTATTTGCCAGACTCAGCCATAGTCATCTTGTTGGTTGCCTTTAAATACAACATTCAGATTGTATTTTTTTTTTTTTGCATTTTACAACCATTAAATAAATAAAACTGATAAAGAATAAATAAAAGATGAGATATGAATTCGTAAGTTGCTTCCTTGTGATCTGGTATGACTACAGTTAGAAATCAGAGCGAGTATATATATATATATATATATATGTGTGTGTGTGTGTGTGTGTGTGTGTGTGTGTGTGTGAATGGAATTTAAATTCCCTTTTGATCCGGATTGGTTTAAATCATTGTCTCTTTGTTATTTGTTAGATCGGCATCACAGTGTATGTTCTTTCTTTCTTTCTTTCTTTCTTTCTTTCTTTCTTTCTTTCTTTCTTTCTTTCTTTCTTAGTCTGTTCCTTTATCTATCTATCTATCTATCTATCTATCTATCATTCACTTCATATCTATCTATCTATCTATCTATCTATCTATCTATCTATCTATCTATCTATCTCATTCACTTCATATCTATCTATCTATCTATCTATCTCGTTGATTTCATATCTATCTATCTGTCTATCTATCTATCTCATTCACCTCATATCTATCTATCTATCTATCTATCTATCTATCTATCTATCTGGAGAATATGTACAAGGTGCGATATATAAATTTTCGTCTAAATTACGCACAAATGAAAATAAAACTGACATAGCATTTTAACAGATAAATTTAACAAAATTACACAAGAAATGCTAAAGAGTAAATTTATTCAATAAAATCGCCATTAGCTTCAACCACAGCCTCCAGACTTCTTCAGAATCTCCTTTATCTCTTCTTGACGGTTACCTTGTTTAAGTTGATGAATGTTGCCATAATGCCTTGCCTTCAGTTCATCTTTGATATTAGAAAGAGTTTTGTTGGTCTCTCGCTCAACTGCACCCTACACATAATAATCAAAGGGGTTGCAGTCTGGGGAGTTAGGTAGTCAGATATAAGTGATGTAGTCGCAGAAATTCTGGCAGCCATGACTGGGTTCTCCTGCTTGTGTGGCATGGTGCAGAATCCTGTTGCCAGACATAGGGTCTTCCAGCAGGCATCTTCTTGACCCAGGGTAGCACTACATCCTTAAGGCGTTTGATGTAGACCTCCATGATGAGTCCGAGGCTTTCACCAACAAATTCGGGACTTCTTTTCTTATCAGAACGATCAGAGTGAGTTTTCCGAGCTGCCGTACTTTCGTAATCACAATTAGACTCATCCAACTCTTTCATTCATTGAATTCTGATACAAGAAATCAATTATTTACGGTGGGTTTTTGTACTACCTCTGGTTAAGTCAGAGATCCCAGTTTATTCTACTGTTTAACTCATGGCTGGAGGAAAACGTATTCATCCCTTTACCGAGGGCGATAGTGCGATGTCAAAGAAATAAACTCGATTAGAATCGTTAGGCTATTCACTTAGAAAAGAAGCAACAGTATGAAGTAAAAAAAAAAAATCGGTCAGTATGAATAAATCGATCGTTTGTTTCATTGTAGTTTTGCAACAGACGGATCCATGGTCACGTCCCATTTTATGTTCAATCTCTCGTCAAGCGATATGGAAACGAAGATTAACTGCTATCCATGGAGATAGTATTGACGGTGACCAGGATGGAAATTATTAATCCTAACCACGGAGATGTTGCGTAGCAACAGAATTGGCACAGGCAAAATGTATTGGTCAAAAGACTAAGACAGATGAGTGGTAAACTATTATATATACATATATACAAATGTTTATAGATAGTGTTACGCCCGGGGTTTCGTTAGGACTGCGATAGCCGGGACGCAAAGAAAAAATAAAATAAATAAATAAGAGATCCCAGGGTTCAATTTAAAAATAAAGAAAAAGAACAGTGGGAGGGGAATTCTCCAAATCCAGACACCGGTGAACACAGCAAGAAATATACAATGCGTGGACACAAAACGATAGGATACAATACGAGGATTTATAATAGAAATAGTTTATTTACAAATATACAAGGTACACAAGAAAGAAGGAAAACAAAACTTAATAACACAAGGGAGGGGGAGATGAGTAATCAATCAGACAAATATTACAGCGACGAATATCATAGGAATATAGAACAAGCAGACAATAAGATATATATAAAAAACATGTAACACTCACAGTAGATGAGGATTGATGTCAATTAGGATTTTCGTCAATATTACAGTGTAACAAAAAAGATGTTCATACACTCTTTTTTGTTCCTTTTTCTGAACATAAAAGGGAGGGATTATCAATGTTCTAATATACACATGTGAATCATAAAAGCGTAGCCGACTTGGGTGATGATATTCTTAATTTTTCGGGCAGCAAACAGCGAAATTTAGTTTTAGTGACATCTGCTTCTTCGGGCAGCAAACAGCGAAATTTTCTTTTGGTGACATCTACTTCTTCGGGCAGCAAAGAGCGAAATTTGGTTTTGGTGACATCTACTTCTTCGGGCAGCAAAGAGCGAAATTTGGTTTTGGTGACATCTACTTCGGGCAGCAAACAGCGAAATTTGGTTTTGATGACATCTACTTCTTCGGGCAGCAAACAACGAAATTTGCTTTTGTGACATCTACTTCTTCGGACAGCAAACAACGAAATTTACTTTTTGTGACATCTACTTCTTCGGACAGCAAACAACAAAATTTGCTTTTTGTGACATCTACTTCGGGCAGCAAAGAGTGAAATTTGGTTTTGGTGACATCTACTTCTTCGGGCAGCAAAGACTGAAATTTGGTTTTGGTGACATCTACTTCTTCGGGCAGCAAAGAGCGAAATTTGCTTTTTGTGACATCTACTTCTTTGGTCAGCAAACAACGAAATTTGCTTTTTGTGACATCTACTTCTTCGGGCAGCAAAGAGTGAAATTTGGTTTTGGTGACATCTACTTCTTCGGGCAGCAAAGACTGAAATTTGGTTTTGGTGACATCTACTTCTTCGGGCAGCAAAGACTGAAATTTGGTTTTGGTGACATCTACTTCTTCGGGCAGCAAAGAGCGAAATTTGCTTTTTGTGACATCTACTTCTTCGGGCAGCAAAGAGCGAAATTTGGTTTTGGTGACATCTACTTCTTCGGGCAACAAACAGCGAAATTTGATTTTGATTACATCTACTTCTTCCAACTGCAAACGGCTAAGACTGATTCTGTTGATGTCTACCTCGTCCGCGGGCAAGCAGCTAAGTGAAGAATTGTTACATCGATACGCGCGAAACCAAAACCGTCACCCGCCAGCCTGTTAGGGTCATTTGCACTTATTTGTCAAACAGCGTCCGCCTGGCCTACGACCAAGAACCAGACAGGAAATGAGAGGTTCTCTTCCGAGATTTGGCCCTGATTCAACTGGGATGAAAAACACCCCCCCCAAAAAAAACAAACAAAAAAAAACAAACAAACAAACAAACAAAAACCCAAATATATCCCACAATCTGCTTTTCCAAGAAATAAAGAAGTTATTAATATTCCTATGTCTCGTCGCACGTACACCGTGTACTTAAAATATACTTATAAAATCTGAGGTGAGGGTACAAATATTGGGCTAACGTAACAATAGATAAATAGACAGATAAATGTAGACATAGATAGATAAGTATATATATGGAGATTGATAGATATGAATGGACTAAGATAGATAGATAGATAGATAGATAGATAGATGTGGTTAAATTGAGATGGACTGATAGGCAAAAATGAGGGGAGAGAGATGAGGTCAAACTGAGACAGATAGATCCCTCTAAAAGTATTGTTCATTGAAGACATTTAGCGTTTAGATCAAAAAACTAATATGAAAGAAGAGTTCAGCATTTTGACTTTTATTTCCTGGTATTTACATTTAGATGTCTTAAACAACTTAGGACATACCACCTTTTGTTTGAACCCACCCATTTTTGAAGTGAACAATACTGATGGATCACATGACTGACACATGTTTTTGTTGCCGGGGTGTTGTTTCAACATTAAATAGATCTGAATGAGAACTCTTGGTTTTTGCCTTGGGTTTCACCTGTAAAGACTGAATTCCTTTTTTAGAATGTATAAACCAACATGAAGACTAGAGAGAGCTGTCTATGGGTGAAAAGCAATCCAATTTGAAGCTGAGAAAATAAGAAAAATCGATTAGAGCTATTCGACAAACATTGGGCATAGCCAACGCAAGAATCTGGAATGTCCTGAAAAAGAAACAAGCTATTGGTGTCCTGAGCATCAGACAGAACAGATCGACCAGGGAAGACAATAGCGGTTGATGACAAATACATTATTGGAGCTGTGAGGAAAAACCGCAAAAAGAACAGTCAGTGACATCACCAACAACCTTCAGAGTGCAGGGGTAAAGAATTTACAATCCACCCTTCGAAGAAGACTTTGAGGACAGAAATATAGAGGTGTAGTACCCTTAAACGTAATATCAGTAGCAGCCCTTAAACATAGTAGAACAGCCCCTAATAAATCTTGTAATAGCAGCAGCTCTGGGATATAAAAACACGTTTACTCTAATGTAACTCCCTCTCTTCCGGGTTTTCCTCTTTCGAACTGTGTAACATGAAATTTCCACACTGAAGCTAAAAGGGCTGTGAACGCTTCACACTAAAACACACCATCACAGTAAGCCCCACTTGAATATATTCATGGGCATTTCGTTGTGTATAGAATTTACTTCTAACAAAAGAAACTGGTGTTTTAAACTTTTCCTTTTGTTGATTTTGTTTAATAAATGTTATCTTGGATTTTAAATCAGTTAGTCTGTTATTTTGCGAATGTGTTCTTTTTCACCACCACTACTTCATGTACTATAAAATATTCTCGGGGGAAACCTTACGTATTTACAAGCGAAGTAGCAAATTCACTAAAGAAGCCATACTACAAGATGCAAACCACTCATCAACAGTAAGAATAGGAAGGCCAGATTGGAATTTGCAAGGGAATATAGAGAAAACTTCGGAAAGAATGTTTTATGTACTGATAAGACCAAGATTAAACTCTAGCAAAATGATGGAAAGGCCAAAGTTTGGAGAAATAAAGAATCTGCTTATGATCCAAAGCATACAAGCTCATTCGTGAAGCATTTTGGAAGCAATGTCTTGGCTCTGGCGGGCATAGCTGTTTCCGGAACGGGCTCATTCATATTTATTGATGATGTCACTCATGATGCTAACAACAGAATGAGTTCAGAAATCTGCAATCTGTCACTTTACAGAGAGATGCATCCAAACAAATCGGGTGGAAGTTTAGCATGCAGCAGGACAATAACGTAAAACGTACTGCTAACACAACTAAGAACTTCATCAGGGGAAAATTGAACAATTTTAGACTGACAAAGTAAATCATCGGACCATAATGCATTTCGTCTCTTGAGAAGCAGACTGATGGAAGACCCCCCTCCGAAACAAACAAGAACTGAAAGAGTCTGCATTAAAAGTTTGAAAAA